>JAPZEA010000009.1:3799899-3811141 GCA_029783685.1 Heniochus monoceros
CTGCAGAACTTCATCTGTATATCACTTCAAAAGCAGCACGGTTACTGCCATTTTTTCCTCAAAATAATGACCATATTTACTGTAAAAACAATGGCTTCCTTTAGCAGAGGATGCAGCGTTTTGATTCATTTGCAGTGGAAGAAGAGCACCTTCAGTCCAGCAAATGTTCCTACCAATTCTGAGACAGTACTGCAAAGTAATGTGGTTATTAATTGATGTATATGTGCTGTAGCATCTTTGAGTTACTCTACGTATTGAGATGATGCACACATACAGTGCCAGTGGTAAGATAATAGTGTATATAGAGGCAGCTAGTGGAGGTTGGGAGGTGGGTTGGGGGTTCAGGAGACTGGGACCTGTGTTTCAGACTGGGTGCTCATGCTTTGTGCTGGTCAGGTGAGGTCACACCACAGACAGCAGGAAGGTGAGGGGAGGAGATGAGGGAGGAACAAAGCAAAGGGCTGATTTCTACTCTCGGGATAAACTTTAGTCACATCCAGGCTCACACCAGCAGGGCAAGACTCAGCAGTTTGGACAAGTTAAAGTCATTAAGAGAAAGCACTGAAACCAGATCTGAGACCAGCTGATGAGGCCGTCTCCTCCAGCAGCTCTGCATGTCATCTCATACATCATCAGCCGCTCGCCGGGCATGCTCAGAACCAGACAGCAGCCACGGCGAGCACCATAACTGCTCAGAATATATAACCCAACCACCGATAAAACACCGGCCAGCGTTCTCATCTGCAAATGGGGGCGTTGACCCTCACCATGCACTCTCCTCCCACTATTTTTGCCTCAAATAGAGATGGCATAAGCACACATAATGCTGTTACCATAGCAACAGACCTGGAACAAAGTTGTTGGTTTTTTGTTGTTTTTTTTTTCTGAAAAAAATTACTCATCTCAATAATTTTATCCTGGGTGTGATTTCTTCCAAATGAATCAAAGACGGATAAACGATATAAAAAATTTTTGCAACTTGTTCACTGACACATGAAGACCAGACCTTTGCAGCGATGTTTGTGGCACCTGGAAAACTCTTCTCAGGTGACGCCCATTCCCCTGCAGTGTTACCTTGGCAACAAATACTAGCTGAGTGTGTGTGTGTGTGTGTGTGTGTGTGTGTGTGTGTGTGTGTGTGTGTGTGTGGAGCAGAGGGGCTGGTACACTGCTCTGTGGGCGGTGGGGTTAAAGCTGTGGGCGGGCCAGGGAGTGGTGGGGGGTGCAGGGGGGTAAGAGGTAAGAGAAGCGGGCAGTGAGAGAGGGATCACAGGGTGGATGGCGACACTTTTTCTGGGTGGGGTTACCTGTAGTGGGGGTGCTGGAAGTGACAGTGTGGAACCTCTGAAAGAACAGTGAAACGCATTGAGACCGTCATCCATGGCGGTAGCCAATCTTCTTTTTTCTTCCTGTCACTGAGTAGCTACGCTTCCTCCCTGTCTGCTTTCTTACTGTCTAAATTTAGCCCTCGCTCAACTCCCTTTCACACTCTGAGCATCTTTAGCAGCCCCCAACACTCTGGTTTCACACTCTTTCTATTACTCCCCACCACCTCAATCCATTTCCTCCCAGTAACTTTAAGCATTCTCCTTATTTGTCAACATCACCCTGTCTGTCTGCTCTTTGCAATTCCTCTTTTTTCGCTCCACAAAAGTTTATCCGAGCCGCTTTCTTACCCATCTCCTCCAGTTCTGAAGTCATGGATTTGGATCGTAGGGCGATGGCCGGAGTGCTCAGCCTCTTGCTCTGCTGGGGGACTGGAGGGGAGGGGACAGACAGAGCCGTGATCAGTGAAGCTGCTCGGGAACAAGGTTCAGTTACCACCAGCGTCCGCCTACAGGAGCAGCAGACAGACTCTTACTTTTCTTCCTCGTACCCTCCTCCATGTCGGGGTTGCGGGTTACCATGACAACCTTGACCATGATGCTGTTGCCGCCCTGCCGGATCATGTTGACGACCTGCCGGTGGCCGACCTTCACCACATTCTGGCCATTCACCTGAAACAGAGACAGAGAGGGAGTTTAATGACAAGACTAGAGTGAAGTGTTCTGCTGAACTTTATTCATAAGAACAAATGTCACCACAAACAAATGTTTCTGTACAGAAAACCTGTCAATGCTTTCAAACACAGCCCATAACGCAGCGATAAATCATGGCAGCACCTCTATGAGGAAATCCCCCATCCTGAGGCCGGCTCTCCAGGCGACGCCTCCCTCGTCCACTGACTCCAGGTACTGCAGGGCGGGGAAGGCCGGAGTGGGAGTGAACTCCTCGATGGGAGTCTGAGCTGGAGACACCATGAAAACATGAGAGCGCGTCAGCATTGATACAGCACGTCATATGTGATTAGATTAGAGTGTGATCACAGGGCAGAAAGTTTGTGTTCACATCTCTTACCTTTGGCCCCTCTCAGCACAAAGCCAAAACCCTCGCTGTCTTTCTTCTGCAGAAGCACCGTCTTCTCCTTGATTATATAGTCACTATGAGGAGACACAGAGAGACAGAGTTAGAAATAACAAAGAAATGGAGGTCATGTGAAGAGATAATGGGTGGAAAGTTTTAAAATCTGTAAATCCAAACATTTAACTTGCAGGTTTTCCCTTCCCAAAACACACCTGTCCTCTACTACCTGCTTCCCACTTCCTGTGTCCCCCTCTGATGACATCACCACCAGCACTGGGTAGAAATATGTGAGCGTTTAACTGTGCATGCACTTACTTCCCAATATACATGTTCCTTTTTATTCTACTCTTCCTGATACGTTTTCTTCATATTCCTGTTGTACGTTTTTGACAGCGAGCCCAGAGTTCGTCTCTACCAGAACCTCAGGTAAAAAGAGATGCTATATACAGTACAATGGCGCTGCTTGTTGCCTCAGCAACAGCTAGAACTGGACGCATGGAAACTTGTAAGTCCGCACACCAGAGCCAAGCCATGTGACGGCACGCTAGTAGTCACTGACAGCAGAGATCAGGCGCTGCACGCTCACAGGTAGAGCCTGTGCTGTGTGGTTTCCTCTCTGTTCTGTCCCCGCGGCACAAACAGGTGGGACATATGCCAACAGTGGCTGAATGTAACTAAATATATTTACTCAGGCACAATTTTGAGGTACTTGCGCTTGAGAATTTTCCATTTTATGCTACTTTATATCGCCACTCAGCTGAATTTCAGACGGAAATGTTTCACAACCACAGTTGCAAATGACTTTTCATAGTAAGAGTTTAAACATAAAAAAACATAAGAGCTTATAAAATATGATGCATTGTTGAAGAGACAGCGCCTACTGTCACGTTTCAGATGTTTCTGAGCTGTTGAGAAAACTGCTCAGGTGATTTTATTTAAGTAACCGATCAAACCCCAATTGGTGGAATGTATGCAACAATTCACAAAACAAAGCAAAAATGAGATAAAAGTAAAAAAAAAATGAATGCATTTATGTTGTGACCCTTTGGAGGGGGCTGGACTAAACCACTAGACTAAATTATCTAATTCTTTATAAAGCAGTTAAAGCTAGCTCCACCTCCACCCATCATGGAATGATGCTTTGGTAATAATAATCAAATAATGTCAAATATAATAATATATTGGTCAAAGGAGCCATTTTTTGCAGAATGAGCACTTTTGTTTTTATAGTTTAAGCACATTTTGCTGATTCCAATTATTAAGTTGTATTTTGAACACAGGACTTCTTGTATGGAATATTTCTACATTGTTCTAGAGGTATCTTTACATAAGTAGAGGATTTGAGGACTAAGGCAGACAATATAAAATGACAACGCTTAAGTTCACACATTTTGACATATATTTAAAAGAAATGTGTAGCTAGCAAAATGCACTAGTCCGTTAAATACTAGAGAAAATGTAATTAAAATCCATATTTTTTGTTTGCACCAACAGGAGGCTTGTACTGAGAGGCCGGACACATGGCACACACACGAATGCTCGGCTACTTCAGTTTAAAGCACTTTGGCGTAACGGATGCTGGCCTCTTGTCTCGTTGTGAATGGAAAGACCATCCAAGCATCCATTCAGTCAGTCAGTGAGTCACAGAGGTATATATACCATGTCAGCTGTAACGTACTGTAACCACATGCTGATAATCCCATCGTGCACCGAAATAGTCCCAGCCCACTCCATCTGTTCATCCCTCTCTCTCCACTGGCTTTTCTTCTTTTTCACATTTTCCCATCCTAACGGCCCTGACGGCTCCATACCTCTCTCCATACTGGCTTCCTTCCCTTGTTCTCCAAACTTCTACTAATTTTTTTTCTAATCACATTTCCCCCGAATGATCTTTTTCATTCAGCCTATTGAGTGCATGATGCTCTCCACAGGCTGTGAGCCTCTCTGTCTCTGCCAAGGCTCCGTCTCTTTGTTATTCTTGTCCTCTTCTGTTCGTCTCTGCTGCCCAGCCCGGGAGGGAACTACTGAATAAATGAGCACATACTGTACATACAAACGCACACAAATCTTTAGGTGGGACTGAGTAGTGGACGTACAGTGGATTACGATTGGGATTTAGGTACAAAGTAATCCAAACGCACACCTTCCTGTAGCTGTTTGTGTGCCCTGTCCCTGAAGGCAACACGAGCAACAAGTCACTCCATGAAAACTCAGCATGTGTGCAGACAACAAACATCTCAGTCCAGGAAACTTTACCATCAACAGCAGGCAGATTGTATTTTTCCACTTGTTTCCCCACTGACTGTTTAGTTTCATGGACAGTAGTTCTGCCCAGTCTAAACATAATGGATTACTTCAGCAATATGAAGTCTCCCAGATTTATGCAACCATTATTTGAGGGATTGCATGATTAAATGCCTGAAAAACAACACTTGAAGAACTATTATATCCATCACCGATGATAAACTCTGAAGTAATGGACTTTCTTTATTCTAAAGAAACGGCGCCTTTTAAGTGCCTTGTAACCAGCTGTATTAGCTCATCAGAATGACAAAACATTATGAGAGGTGATACCGACGCAGCAGAGGATGCAGAATATGATCAAAACTTCGAGGAGCGCTGCGTCGATGCACTCAGAGCCTTTCGCACATGCACCAATCGCTGAGTACAAAGTGACACTCGCGAAGCCAAGTCATTCGCGATGTGAGCAAATAATTATGTCAACTCTTCTACAAAGTCTCATGAAGTCACTGGAAGATGTGTCAGATCATAACTGTCATGTTTATGTTGCGCTTATTCCTATACTGGGTGTGCGGTTGCACTCGGTGTTGCATACACAGCAATTATCCCTTGAATCCCATCCAACCGGCGCCTACAACCAACTCAGGCTTTGCTGTCGTCAAGGATGTCATCAACTCTCAGTGTCATTAGCCGTGCCCCAGTTCAGCGGCTGGATCCTCTGAAGTCTGAATTTCTAGACCGAACGCTCCTCCGAGTGCAGCTGAGAAATTCATCCTACATTTGCTGACAACCAGCGCATCCTTAGAAGCTCCCATTGTCCACAAATCCAGTGGCCGCTGGTTAACTGTTTAATAGAGCGTTAAGGCGACTTGTAAGGCTGGGAAATATCACCAGGTCATATTTAGCAGGCGTAGGTGTAAATCATGCAAGCCAGGCATAAACGTCTCTATTTTGCAGCCTGGAAATGAAAAACAGATCTTAAATTAACACTATTTTCTAGGTGTCCATAATGTGCTTGTTCAACTTGTAATGCAACTCATTAAGCTTGTCCCAGTTTATCATTCGTAGCAGTTTCCTTGTGACAAACTTTGAAACTGAAGCTGAAGCTTTCTTTACAAGTTGACACCTGAACACACCATTAGCTTAGCTCTTTGTGAGGCTTCACTCTTTAGAGAGAAGAGCAGGTTCAGCCACTCAGGTTTGTGGACTGGGGCTCGCTGATAGTGCCACTCAGTATTAGCGATCCAATGTTGCCATCAGTATCTTAGATGCAAGCGAGCGAGCTGGACAGCACGGCGCACGATGTGTCTCATGCTGCATACGTAAAAAGCCGAGGCATTACACCGGTTTGGCCAAGCAGGCTTCCACAGAGGTGTCAGAAAGAAACTGGAACTTGTCATGCATGCTGCATCGTTAAAACTCCCTCACCATACGCTGTTTCCAATTTGTCGGCAGTCTCCCTCCCTCCCTCTCTCTCACTCTCTGTCACACACACACACACACACACACACACACTGGTAAACATACAGAAACACGCCACACACACAACACAGGACACAAGAACACATGCAATCACCCAGCCAACAGAGGATGAGAAATTTCCCTGCCATACCTTCTGTTTTTAATGGACAGCAGCAAACACACCATCCATGCACGCACACACATACGCACACACGCACAAACACAGGCATATGCATGCACACAAACACGCAATCAATCTGCACATCAGTAAAAGCAGCGAGCATCACTTGTGCCGGTGCAGCATCGCTGGAGGACGTTTGTTCAGAGAGCGATTCAAAGCAGAGAGAAAGAAGACGACACACATGTTCGTACAACACAGAACGGCTGCACTGCTCATACACCGGGCTGTGCAGCAGCAGCTCGCGTCCGTCACACACACACACACACACACATACACACACACTGAAACACACAGCTTGAGTGTGAAATGTGCTGCAGCCGCCCTGCACATGTTTGGCAGCAGGTTGATGGTGGTAGTTTGGAGGTCAGCCAACATATGCACACACACACACACTGAAACACACACACACACACACACACACAGAGGTCATCTTAATGGGTTTTACGCTCTGAATGTGAATGACTCCTGACACACTGAGCACGGAGCCAAGACAGCGAGTTGAGACAAACGGCGGCGGCGGCGAGCTGACGAGCAGCAGAGCGATCGCCGGGCGTCACGGGCGCAAGTGCTTCACATTCCTGAAGCGACGCGTTTCCTCCTCAGCGAAACGTCTTTATCCGCCTCATCGGCAGCTGGAGACGCTTCAGAGGACGGCACCGTCCGTCCTCAGGTAGGACTGTCCCACAGCAGCTGATTAACATGGACGCCGGATCAGAGGGAAACAGGACCTGCTGACGAAGCCCAATAAACCGACAGAAGAGCGCTCAGGAATACTCAAACTACTCTGAAGCACTGACGGCAAACTGAGGAGGGACGTCAACGTCCACACGGGCCCAAACCACCGACCCAAAGGACTCAAACGACTCAACATGGAAAGTTTAAACTGAAGCTGAGACCAGCAGCAACACATGATATCTGCTTCTCTGCAGCCACATTCAACACAGTCACAGTGTTCAGACAACAGAACTACGGCTCGTCCCTCTTTCCACAGCGTCTCCGCTGCTGGACGGATCCCACCGCCGCATGTAAAGGTCACACGGACGAAATCAAAGACCTGCAGGACACACGAGGGACAGTTACACAGCAGACCTGAGGTCAGCCGACGGCTCGCTGCTGAGAGACTTCATCTGTCTGCTACCACACACACAATTTACCTGTGAGACACAGGACGAGAGACAGAGACAGAGAGACAGAGAGAGACAGAGAGAGAGAGAGAGAGAGACAGAGACAGAGAGAGACAGAGAGAGAGAGAGAGAGAGACAGAGAGACAGAGACAGAGACACAGAGAGAGAGACAGAGAGACAGAGAGACAGAGACAGAGAGAGAGAGAGAGAGACAGAGAGACAGAGACAGAGAGAGAGACAGAGAGAGACAGACAGGGAGGAGGTGTGTGCAGTGAAGCAGAACGAGTACAAAAACAGGACAGCAGGAAAGAGGAGGAAGAGGAGGAAGAGGAGAAAGAGTGTGTGATGTCTCTGTGAGAGCAGACAGGCAGAACATGAAATCACAGAGATTCACTCACTGAACCTCCACCTGCACAAAGTAACACGCCAACACACTCAGCCAATCAGAAGCCTTCACTGAAGACCATTGTTCTGTGGCTCCACTTCCTGTTTGGCCTCTTTAATGAACGTGAACACGACTTCGTCCCGCTCGCTTCAAACAAACGATTCTCTGCCCCTGAGGTGCATTCACTGACTTTCTTAAGACGTCACGTCTGCAAACCCAACCAGAACACAGCTGCTGGAAGTTAGGGCTGACAGACTTTCATCATAAACAACCAAATTCCATGACTTCTCCCAAAACTTTCAAAGATTTTCCATGACTTTTCCAGGTTTTCCATGACCGTGGAGACCCTGTGGGGACACAGTCTGACCGGTGTCTCCAGCGGACAAACCAAAACAAGCCGTCACTGTTTGAATGTTCCATCCTTTCCCTCGTTCACATGTTTCAAATAAAAAGTGAGCTGGACACATCCTGTGTGACGCAGACTGCTAATCCCGCCCACAGTGCTCTGATTGGTCAGCCATTTTTTAAACCAGGAAACAGAGTCACTCAGTGAGGACCTCACAGACCTGGAACAGGAAGTGGATTTGGTATTCTGCAGGTTAAAGGACGGCGTGATACAGGACAAACCTTTGAGACGCTGCTGAAACTAACTGAACTACTTTCAGCCGTGAGATCAAGACTCCGTTTGGCCAAGAAATCCTGGCTGAGGGGGACGAGGACGATGAACGTCTCAACCGAAATATTTCAGTCCGGTGTTCGACATTCAGCCCAACGTCTCCATCGCAGACTGAAAACAAGAGCAGAGCTCCTCCGGCGAGAGGGAGGGAAGAAGACGAGGAAGAACGATGCCCTGCAGTACAAACACCTGCCGAATATTCTTCAAGGCTTCAGCTCCTCCGTCTGCCTGCTGTCCGCCTCCCCAAAGCACCAACAACCCACATCAGAGTCGATGAGACCTTCGCAGCTCTGAAGCCGATCCATACTGCAGTCAGAGCAGGTAAACACAGCCGGCTGCTGGGAGAAACTCTCAGGTAACACGTTTCCTGATAATTAGCAGCTTTTAGATCTGCAGATGAAGCTCGTCAGGATTCTGCAGCGTTTGTGTTTCGAGGATTTTGTAGCTGATGTGTTTCAGTTAAAGACAAAAGCAGAGGAGCGGCTGTTCGTGGCGTCTGATTAAAACCTGATCTTTAAAAGGATTCCGGCGGCGGTTTGGTCTTTGTGCTCCTCCTCAGTCTTCACACTGATTTCTTTCCTCCGAGGCTGCTGCTGGTTTCATGTGTTTCTGTAAAAATCAACTTCCAGACACTTGACACTTGCTTCAAATACAAATACATCACGTCAACGTTAAGCCAACTGTATTTTGTAGTCAAGGTTACATTATTGTGAATTCAGGGACTGTTTGGTGCGTTCAAGGACTCTTCAACATCTGACACTGAAAGTCAGCTGCAAAAAATGACCAAATTTACAGTTTCCCCTCGTAAAAAGGTGCATCGCCAGCGTGTTCCCATGTTACTGCAGCAGGCCCAGTCGTCAGGTGTCAGCAGGCGCAGGAGTTTATTGTATTTTCATTTTTGATTAACCTGATGATTATTTCCTGGATTAATCGATTGACTGCCGTATGTGAAATGTCAGAAAGTACTGAAAAATGGCCGTTGTATTGGCAGCAGTTCAGCTCAGTTTGTTAGTTTCGTCTGACCAACAACAAGCGACGATCTTCAGTTCATCAAACCTGACAAAGAGAAGCAGGAAGTAGTGGATATTTGACATGATCCACGTGGACTGACGGCCCTGAAACATCTGTCAGACAACAACAGAACTTCTTATATAACATTATATCGTCGACAAAGTAAGAAAACGTCTCTTTATAATCACTAAAACAAGCTGATGTCAGCAGAGGTGAAGTATTAAAGGTGTAGCCCATAAATCCTGATAAGTAATAAAACATGAAACAGACTTCTTCCATCTCACCTGACTCCTCGTCATGGAGTCCAGTAAACCTTCCTCTCTCTGCAGAGGATGGTCAGCACCTGAGATCTCTGATTTTGGGTTAAACTCTGCCTCTCATAAGGCTGTGAACTATTCACATAACAATATGTAATAAAATCCACCACCTGAGTCAAATCCATCTCACCGGGCTGGAGCTCCGCCTGCCTGCTGCTGGATCGACCCTCAAGGTTTCTTTGTGAACTGAGGTTTCTTGTTTTATTTATTGGAGGAGAAGGATCTTATAAAATGAAAGGAAGTAAAAAGTTGTACTATTGTGTCAAAACTTTCACTTACGAGGAGCCTTTCACAAATCTCAGAGATGTACCACGAAGCTCTGGAGTGGGGTCCAGGTGTCGCCTCACATCTAACCTCTAATATCCATATCTCATCCAAATATACCCAGCAGCTCAAAGGGATGTAGACCTTCCTGTGGACTTTCTACGTGCAACATCATGCATAGTATTAATGTATCATCAACCTCATGTGGTTACATGAAAGTTGTTCTTTGGTGAAATAACAACAAATGGGCCTACTTCTGTGAACCAATATTACTCCTAAGAGACTCATCCCGTTTGAGAAGGAGGTGTGAACATGCTGTGGGCAGGCAGACGTGGTTTATAGGGTTTTGTTACTGGACCTACGCCTTCTTCACCTGTAAGCCAGCTGGATGTTGCTTTAAATTAGCTGTCCTGCTTCAGAAAAGAGGCAAAGGGTCTGCATTTTTTATCCATCAAATCATCTTATCTATCTACCCATGTAGAGCTGATCTTGTGTTTAGGGGCGCTGTTGCAAGTCCACCAGCCATTATAGAGGCAACATGCAAAAAAGGCCAGATTTTGACGAACCTCCTTGAACAAACTTTGTCACAGATTTCCTTTTGACAACTGAAAGCCATGTCGGCCAAAATCTTGTGTCTTTAAATAGCTGTGAACTAAAAGGAAGTATAGAAAAAATTTACTGCTGCGAAGGACATACTTTACCAGTATCATGCACAGGTTGACCCAAAAAATGACAGGCAAGCCATTTACCTCCACACTGTGTGGAGACTTCATACAAGCAGTCCCTGTGTCTCTCGTTTAGTGACAGGGAGAGAGAAAGTGTGTAGACCTTTTTAAGCAGATCCTGTATTGGTCTCTTGACCTGGTGTATGTCCTCTGTGAAGAGAGGCTTTGTTGCCCTCAGACAGCTCGTAGCCTTTAACGCACACCTCCATAATAGTATCTGTGTCTGTGATTTTCCATTTGGAAAATTGTGAGCTTTTAACCTCACATCCCAGACTTCACTCTTAATAGAGAGAGGGAGAGTAATCATCATAAGCCTAATGATACAGTGGCCTACTGTGGCTGCACTGTGATCGCCAAGCTTCACACACACGTGCCAAAGCATACGGGCGAGAGTTAAGCTAATCTCGATGTCTTCCTGTAACGTACTAACACCTGAGCATTGTACAGTGTGCAG
>JAPZEA010000009.1:3866176-3876690 GCA_029783685.1 Heniochus monoceros
GAGGATGGAGCGAGGTTCAACACTTTGTCAACACATGATTGGATAAAGGAGATTAAACATGGACTCAGGAACACTTCTTTTAAAATGATTACTTTCTGTTTTTATTTAGGTTTAGGAGTCCAAACTTCTTTGGAATCAGGGTTGTTCATTTTGAGTTTTCATCCTGGCTTCTATAAACTTCAACAAGAACAAAGCAGATGACAGTTCAGCCCATATATGAAGAAACACAACATTAACTGTTTGTTTCCTACAACACAACAGAAATCTGTCAAAGTGACTTACAGCTATTAGACAAGAGCTAAATGATGCTGGTATAAGAAGGTAGAGGTTTACCATGTCTGTTCCATACACTGGGGGTCCACCTCCATCACAAACAGTCACATTTCTGCGATAATCGGCATTTTAATTATCCAAAAAACTTGTTTTCTCAAAGGTTTATAAAAGCCAGGTGGGCAAATCACCTGGTGTAGTGATTAGTAGACCATCATTGCATTCCACCCATCTCTGCTTTAAACTGCAGAATAGTCAAATAAATCCAATTGCTTTGATCCAGCAGATTCTAGCTTTGGTTTTTTAATACGAGCACTGAATCAGACCTATGGAGAGCTGGTAGCCATAAGTTAGCCTGTAGCTACTGCTTGACATCAGTACGTGATGAGTGCGTTTGAAGTTAAAGCACCACTCAAGACTGAGTCATGCATCTGTAGCACCAACACTTAAACAGAATAATCACTACACATTGTCAAAAGCTCTTCACTTTTATCCATCATCAAAGACTATACGCTTCTCCAAACCCAACGTCAGTGCATCAAAGTTTGCTCCAAATGGTGCTCGTGGTGTGTAACGTTGGCCGTCTCCTCTGATGATCCGCTCTGCCGTCCTCCAGCTCCACGTCCCCGAGGCGACGCATCACATACAGAGCATGAGTAGCATGTGCGTGTGACTTACTATGACTGTGTGGTAGATGTGCCGCTGTCAAAATCTCTGTGAAACCAGAGCTGAACACTCAAGCTACTGCGCTCCAACGCTTCCAACAACAAGTTATTCACAATTTAACTTTCAGCACTGCTACACTGTGCTGAGATCCTCCTCGCCGCTCTGTGCAACACGCTGCAATATAAGATCAGCTTGACCTGCCGTCACCTTCCTGTGGGCTGTCTTCAGCAGAGACAAAGGCATCTATAGATAGACTGAACTCAGGTGGAGAGATAATGGCAGGGGCAAACCAAACACATGTTCCCCGCCGGCAGGGTGACCCTTCTCTTGTAGAGGCAGCGGCTCGAGTGACAGCACATCAGCTTCAATATCAAACTCATCTGTTTAATGCTCTGCAAAACACCGACATCGACATCTGCTCCCGAGTGCACACATTTCTAATGCTGAGGTGCATCTGTGTCCGTGTTCATTCATGCGTCCCCCGCCTCACACGCTACAGCCAGCATGTCGGGGAAGCCACAGTGTGATTTACTAGGTGATTTTATGCACTGGTTAGCCTTTTAATGTGAACACTGAGCAGTGAGCTGCAGATCATCAGCACTCCTTGGCAGGCATGCAAATGTATGTGGGAGGGATTATCAGTTTGACTCTATGATGAAACCAAGAGCTGACACGTAGCATCTACTGTACCTATCTGTGCTTTTACTGACGGTGCCACATACATCCTCTGATTCCCTGTCTCGTCTTCGCCTCATCCACAAATCTGTGTCCCCCCACTGCTGTCTCCTCCTCTCTTTATTCTCCCACTTCCTCTCTCCTCCTGCCTCCCTGTAAACCTGGGATAGAGTATCTGCTGGCATCAAGGAGTAATCCGCTGCCAAACACTGCTTGGTTTGCCTTCCCTGTGTCGGTGCACCCCTCAGCAGATCCTCTCTCAGCTGTTTCGCTCTCCTCATTTCGCTTCATTTTCAAGTGTTTATTTTGTGCAGCTGCTGTGCATCTCCATTTAAAGCCGGGATGCTGCACGCACAGAGCGCCACGTGAGAGAGGAATTCATGTTTTACATCAATGCAGTAAACTTGAACATGCAAACCTCCTCCCACCCCCTGCTGCACACATAGAGACACCCTTTTTGATTCCACCACTATCTCTCCACAAACACAAAATTGTACTCTCCTCCGCTTTGCCATGCACCCCCCTCCATCTCCATGCACGTCTCCTTGAGAGAAAAGAAAAGCAGAAAAAGACAGAAAACATTCTTACTGTCTTCTACAATCCCTGATGAAATACAGAAATCCCTCCTCTGGAGAAAGGGACAGAAGTAGAAAAGAGAGGAGGGGGAACCCAGCGGTTGCCAGTTGCAGAGGAATAAGGAGTGAGGAGGGGCGAGCAGAGCAGGAAGATGATGAAGAAGACTGGTTAAAGGAAAAAAAAAAAAGAAAAGACAATCACTGCTGCAACAATGAAGACCCTCCTCCTCCACAGCTGCCGCTGCCACAAGAAATTACAAGGTGTCCGGCGCGCCGGCGTACGCTGAGGGATGGAGCATTATCCTCGGCTCCCAGCCCGTCCTCCAGCAGCAGCAGCTCTGTAGTAACACTTCTATCCGCTCGGTCCAGCAATCTCCCCATCCCTCGCTCGCTATCCTCCCTCCTCCCTCCCTCCAGCATGTTCAGCGTGCCCCCCTCTCCCTCGCCTTCTCGCTCTCCTTCTACTGGTTGGTTGGTTTCTCTCCCTCACCCTCCCTCCCATAGCCCTCCTCCCTCCATCTCCCTCTCCTCCATCATTACCCGGATACAGGGCATACCCCTCCCTGCCTCCCTCCCTTTATCTCTCCGTCTCTCTCTCTCTGTCTTTGATGTTTTGGAGTTCGACTCTTAGCTGTGAAAAACTCTGCTTTTTTTTTCCTTCTCAGAGAACTGAAGGCACCATAGAATTCAGACGGATCCACCCAACGGTGCAGAGACACACACACCAAACACACACACACACACATAAAAGATTATCCAATAATTACCACGCAATATCAACAACAAAACCACACACGTCAATTAGAACAAAATTCCTCATTTTTAACGGATTGCGTCCATAATCCAACGCTTGTATCCAAACCAAAGATGCAGGATGGCACAATCTGCAGCAGTGTGGCCAACATGTGTCTCGCTTTCTCACACACACACAAATATGAATAAGGAATGAAAGATATGTGTATAAGAGGATGAGGGAAGCCACTGCTGCAATGCTTATTACCATACGTAGAGGGGGGGTGAGGGAGGGGAGGACTGTGGGTGGAGAGGGAGCCTTCTACTGACGAGCTGAACTGAATAGCAAGTAGAAATCAACTCCATTATGCCAATCACTGGTGAGTGAAGCATGTCAAACTCGCCTCATAGGCTTTGATGAGCTAACACCCCTTTAATAGTCGAGGAAGAGGGGGGGGGTCATCATGGCTGTGTATAATAACAGTGATGACAGAGAAAACAGATGTTTCTCAGCAGTCAGATCTCCTTCTCGTTGCTGTGGCTGATAAATTGAAAGTCTGCGCCGGCTTGCTCAACACTCGATTAGTCAGAAGCTCTTGTGGATTATTCAAGCGGGGTCCCAGAGCTCCAGAACTACCAGAAAACAAAACAAAAAAACATCTGCTGGAGAAATTCCCTGGGCAGAAATACGGCTGGTTACAGTTGATGTTGACGAGCGCTACACTGCATATCAAACGCTGACACAATATCCCTGCTTCAGAATCCAGTGACGAATCTAAGAGGGCAAGCTCTCCTGCATCACGCTGTTTCACACTGTTACACTATAAAAAATGATTATTAGACGAGGAAGAACGGCTCCTCCAACACAAGCCCGTTTGGATTTATTTTGCCTGTTTCTCAGCAGTCTTGCTGTGCCTTTTGATAAGCACTTCCTGTAAATCTCGCCTGATGTCGTTTTTATTCTCCTGAATCATTTGATCTCGCAGGTCATCCTATAACTGTGATATACTAGTTACATTCTCTTTCTTCTCTCTCCTCCCTTGTCGAGAAATCATATTTCTGGGGAGTTGGAGATCCACCAAATCTCATTGTGCTGTTTTATTTATTTCTGCACCATTTGTCATGTTGTTTTCCATTTTCTTGGCAATGAGCCTGTTGGGTTGAAACGCTGCACGAGGTATAATTCAGTGGGCTGATATCATGAGGGCTGCAGCTAATGATTACTTTTATTGATTAATCTGATAATTATCTTCTCCATTAAACATTGTTTGGTCTATGAAACATTAGAAAACAGTGAAAAATGTCCTTCACAGTACCAAAGAGACTAAAGTGTTGCCATCAAATGCATCATTTCATCCATCCAACAGTCCAAAACCAAAGAAACAGCAGGGATATCACAATCATGGAGCTGGAACAATCAAATGTTTGCTTCCTGTCAATCAGCTAATAAATTTATCATTTAACTATTCGTTTCAGCTCTCTTTTTTCTGACTGAATCTGCCTGCACCTGGACTAAATACAACGTTAGATGTGCTCACAAACACCACACTGCACGTCATGGCATCATGTCTGTGTTCCAGTGACAGGCAAACCCTGATCTCAGCTTTCAAAGTGGCGTTAAGAACTATAAATATCACCATCGCTCACTTTATTGTCTGTCATTAATATTACATCCATTAGCTCCAAGCAGGGCATTTAGAGATGGAGGTGAATGAAATTAAACCTCACACAGCGGGGGCTGTCCACCTCTTCACTCAGTCAGTGACTCATGCGGAGGTAACTTTCTCACACGGTATTAAAAGTACTGTATCACACCGTCGGATCTATTGGTTTCTTTAAATTGGGTTTGCATTGATTGGTCAGCCTGCGACTGGCAGCACTCCTGCTTTGACTGAGTGTGCGCATCGAGAAGAGGGGGTGTTTAACACGTCTCGTTCATTAGGATCCAGCTGGACCGCCAGTATTTAAGTGTATGAGAGTAAGCAAACACTTGCAGTAAGCTAACAGGGATTGCTGTGCTTCATCAAAACCACCCTGCAGCTCGTATAAGGAGGCAGAGGAGTCGCCTTAATAGCAGAAAGTCAGACTTAATAAAGAAAGATAGCCATAATAATGAAAAGAGCAATATCCCTGCTTGTGCGGCTGACATATTTATTCAGCCCCCTCTGTCACACACACACAGGGTTTTGTTACAGTCATAATTTACACTAATGCACTGACACCATTTGGAGCCTCCACCACCTGTCACCTGGGAAATAATGTGCAACGCCGGTGCACCTTTCTAAAGCTCTCTCCTCTCTGCTCCTGGCCTCAGCTTGTGTCTCAGGGTTACAGAGCGATTGTGTTTCCTTGCTCCTTCACCACAAGGGTGACTGCTCTGCTGCTGCTGATGGAGGCCCTGCATCTCTGGCCACTCCCACTGCTCCTCTACCTCCCTCCTCCTATTCATGAATGCACTGCTCCAATCCTCTCATGACTGCAAACCTTTAAATTATATTATGAATGTCAGTATCTAAAACCAATTATTACATGTCCATGAAAGACATGTTGTATTGCACATACTGTGGATACAAACATTCCCTCTTAGTATGTGTGATAAGATCACTTAATCTGCACTCCTATCAGTTTATTTACCTCATACATGGTTACCAACAGTGTAGCGCTGTAATATGGTCCTTGGCTTGTTGTTTTTCTGTGTAAGTTGTTTTTATTTATTAATTTTAGCTATTCATTGCTGTGACTTAATGTTTTACTGCCATTATGTGCTTCTTTCTCTAACTAATGTTTTTGAATTTGTTTGCTTGCTTGCTTTTATCCATGCTGCGAGCCAAATGTCCCATGCCAGAAAATAAAGACTTAAATAAATAAAGACTATAACTGAACATTCTTTCATTTATGTGACCGTCAGGGGTTTAAATTCAGTATCTGAAGCATTATTGCTTGTGATTGTGAGGTCAATATTCATATGACTGAGCACATATGATGCGTATGATTGTGTTGACATGCAAGTGAGATTATCTGCATACTGCATGCCATGTTACTCTCCCCACTGATCACATGATGTCAGGGGAGACTATTTCCTTCCTCTCTCACATGACTGCTGTATGGCACAAGGATGGCCGGTTTGTGGGATTTTAGAATTTACAAAAAAACCTGCAAGGCCTCTATTTAAGTTCCATTTTAGTGAATTTTCAAAGCAGCACTCAGAGCAAAGATCATCAAGGAATTTTCCAGATGACGGCCAAACAAATATAGGCATACAGGGACACACACAAACATCAGCATGAAAGACACACAAAAGGCAGACACAAACGACACCAGGTACTGAATTCTGGACAGATCCTCATTTTTGTGCACCACCATCACACACAAATGACCCAGCTGCAGCTAAAGTCAAGCCAACAACATACAGCACACAAGACTCAGAGGAAACAATGATGACAATGTTGCTCTACTTGTCTGACTTATGAGTGAGAGTTTGTTTTTCATCTTTCATGTTACCTTATCCAAACTCAATACTGTGTACTGACCCAGTTTGACGGGCAGAGAACTACATGTACCAAGTCTTTAAGCAACCACAAGACAACGCCTATCAGCATTTTAAATCTGAGACAACAATCTATGGGCATTACGCAACTCAGCAACAGTATGTAAATCCTATCTTCATAGTTGCATGATTGATGAAGGTGTTCAAAAGGTGAGGAATGAGATGAACTCATGAACTAGTTGTATACAATAGAGACCGACAAAGATTTTATAGGAATTTTAACAGAGGAAGACTCTTTACCTCTACATACTAGAAACATCATAGACAGTAAACACAATCAACACCTACCCACCACCCACAGTTTTTGAAAAAAGTTGACCCAGATAGACAATACTGTCATTGCTCGAGCTGTGCAGCGAGCTCCATGATTGACCTGAAATGTGGTGGTCAGTGATGTTTCCACATCCTGTCTGCTGTGTGTGTAGGACTTTTACAGGTCAGCTAAGGTCACCACAAGTCAACAATCTATTTGGAGATTTTTGCTTCAAGAAAGACTTAATTGAAAAACTTACATCAACAATTTCAGCAAACATAGAATAGTCTTTAATAAACAGAGTCAACATATAGCTGAAGGTTTTAAAATATGATCTTCTGAAACATATTTGCCACATTTAATGTCAAATTTGAACAATATCAGTGGATGTACCTATGGTGATTTAAATTTACTAAAACTTTGAGAATAAAGATAAACACAAAACCTGAAGAATAAGTACGAATTTTGAGAGCCTAGAAGTACATTCCTCAAGACTTTGATAAAGCAACACTGTCCACGTTCCATGAACACTTGTGGCGATGGTGGTGTATATTTTGGAGAGTGCAAAGTTTAAAAATGTTTGGGAGATCCAGGCACTGTGGAAAAAAAAAAAGAATAACTAACCTAGAATAGTTTCCTACACGTGGCCAATTTTTGCCCTTTTCTTGATCATAGGGTGTGCACTTTTTCAGACAGCAAGTCAATCAACAGAGCTGCAACCCAAAGACAGCTGCAGTATCTGCTGTAAACAGGCTGCAAAGTAACACCAGTTTCTAAATACTTATAATAATAATAATCATTTGATTTTGTCTGTGTTGTAACCATAAACTCCCCATTCATGAAAACATATTATGGAAGAATAAAATCAATCTGGACATAATCTTGCTTTTTTAGAATAGATTATCTAAAAGCCTATAGAGGAGCCTTTAGATCCAGTTATAAAGAACATTAGGTTAACACACAGCTGTTTAAGGGGGTTTAGGTGAAAGTAGCAGTTCATGCCTACAGATGAATGCTACTGTCACTTCTATCTGGTAAATTACAGCCACCTGAAGTGTTGGAGGATTTATGGTACCTGCAACATACCCTACAGTGCATGTGGGGATTTCTCGTGCATTACATTTCTATGAGGCAAATCTTTTCCTTTGACTTTATGGTATAAGCTTAACCCATTAATGACTAACGGCTGCATTCAGTTTGTTAAAGAGAAGCCTCACAGAATTTCTTCTGTCAGAGGTGGAAACACACAATTTGCTGTGGAAACTGTCCAGACATGTGGCTACACATGACAAAATCAAAATATTTGATTTCACATAAGCTTTAATTGGTAGACAAAGATGATTTTCTTTTAAAAACACAAAAAAATCCACAAAAATAAGATTAATATTCATTTGACTGTTTGATTGTTAAATATCAGATAAACGCTGGATCAAAGCACATGTTGTTGAAGGTGACGTTGTTTTGAATCCAGTGGTACCAAGCGTTTGATATAAGTCCTTGTAGTTTTTGAGATTTCTGTATCATACTATATTTATGTGTTAGTCACATGGGGTCACTCGTTTTATCATTTTTCCTATGATCCCTTGTGACTAAGAGCTGAAAAAAAGTTAAGAACAACTTGTGCTGTAGCCTCATACTTTGATTTAAAATGAATCACAAGATTCCACTGCAGGCATTAATGGGTTAATTTGAACTGAAGGACTTGGCTCAAACCATGAGAAACAGCACCAGAGCAAAAATACACAAACGTAGTTGGACGGTGTTGCCCATTTGTTTGTTTCCTTAGATATAATTGGTGACATTTTGAGAATTTGATGCTAATTTGTGTGTGTGTTTAATGTGGATTTCTCATAGCTTTTAAATGTTTCTTTGGCAGGCTTCATGAAATACAGCAGATGTATGTTCTAGCCTTGTGGTTTGGTGCATTATTTCTGCAGCCCTCGAGAAAACGAAGCACAGGCTGGGTTTTTATTCACACAATCAAAGAATTTCCCACACAAAAGAAAGAGAGTCGAAACCACTGAGCGAGACCTGAATTCAAATTTGAGCCCAGACGTCTGTCTTTGATTTGATCCACCAAGGATTTTAGACAATAATGTTATGCAGAGAAATATGTCTAATAAAAAAAAAACATACCTAGCTACAGGATTGACAAAGGATAGGACTTTATTCCCTGGTTACAGCTCACTATAAAATAAATGCTCCAACTTTCAGCCTGCAATCCTCCCTTCGATACCAGTAAATATCAAACTAGTCCAGAACACTGGAGCTGGAGGGATTCTGATCTCACCTGAAGGACTAACATGTCCTCGCTCATCCAGGTATCTCATTTTTATTTTAACAGGTCACTCCGTTCCCCATAAGACTTTGATCTGTGTACATCTCTCTGGCAAAAAGCAGCTGTAGAGATGATTTAGTAATGGCATTCAGTCACACTGCTGAGTTTAATCTTCCTCGCTGTTACCTCGGCGGCCTCATCATCAGACTCCTCGGAGCACCTGTCTGTCACAGCGCTTATAAAGCACCTGTCCGGCACCTGCCTTATATCAAAGCTCAATAAGCAGCCGCACTCGCAGTCCCGGGGGGTTATGGTCATGGCCTGGTCGTACACTCTGCTGTTTGAAGAGCTCGTTAGTTTAAGGGGTCACCGCCCCCGCAGACGGTTATCATCTCATAAACAGGCCGTCAAAGAAATCAATGTCTTCTCATAGCTTTGACTTCTTCACGGCTTTCTAGGAACATAAAAGGTATGGTCTTATATCTCTACTTAGGGGCAGCGTGCTGGCCTAGAGGCTAAGGTGCCGACGATAAACCTTCCTTGTTTTTGTTGTATATCTTTCTTCCCTCACCTTCTGTCACTGCAAAAAGTGAAATCTAAGTAAGAGGAAATATCTTAAATCAAGGCAATAAATGCTTCTCTTCTGTCTGTCAGATATATCTTCTTACCTGGCAGCTTTATGTTAGAGGATTTCACTTCTTTCAAGCTTTTTTGTCCTTAATTATCTTAATAAGATATCAGAACTTCTTACTGAGATTGTATTACTGGATCTGAGTAAATTAATGCTTGAAACTTAAATTCCCAGAATTATAAAGCTGTTTGATCAACAAATGATAAATGTACTCATTTCAGTCTGGCTGCACGACTTTTAAGATAACTGTTGGTTCTTTGAGACTAGATTTTTTTTTACTTGTTTTAAGTGAACAGTTCCTATTCTGTTAATATAGTAATATTTTATTAATTTTTTTTTCATTTTTGAGAGGTGAGTTTTTGCAGTGTTACTGTTTCTCACTAATAAAGCCCCCAAAAGGCTGCAAATATACACTCTACCCCCCTGCTTTTGCAGATTTCCAGAAATTTGATGCAAATTAAGGCTCATGGACCAAAGAAATAGTTTGTCTTTGGTGTGGATTTGGTAGAGTAGTGCTACTGTGCGGGCATCAAACAGTATAAGCAGAACCTTTAAACTATGATCAATATTTTAAAGTAAAAAATCTGATAATTTCCATTTTTAACATAAACACTTCAAAGAGTGCTGCACTAATTTAACATCACACAACACTGTCAGACTCATGAGTCACTTTTAAAAAATCATCAAAATGAATGCAGCAGAACCAGAGATATTGTATTATTTTGGTTCTCACATTCCTCTTCCGTCTCAAAACCTGGCACATACATTACCCACAATGCAACTCAACTGCCAATAGTTTGGATAGACTGGGGTGCTTCATGCTTGTTATTATGGATACCACGGATTTTCTTAAGTTAGAGTAAGAATACCAGGGTAAACCAATCAGA
>JAPZEA010000009.1:4025390-4037204 GCA_029783685.1 Heniochus monoceros
TTTTAATCTTCTTATTGTCTCTTTTCCAGGACTGGGTGGATGAATGCAGACAGTGATCATGACGGTCGTGATTAATTTGATGCTGGACTTAAATCATGTATAGAGCTCAAAGTCTAGTCTCTTGGAGTTGTAGAACTGAGATCCCTCCTGGTCCTTCCTCCTGCAGTAAACACCACTGCTGAAATAGCCTTCATCCACCCAGTCCTGGAAAAGAGACAATAAGAAGATTAAAACCCACCTGGCCAGACTGGAGGTTAAAGGCAGAACCAGCCTGCAAACTAATAATCTAGTAAACATAATGGGATTTACTAATACGTCTGTAGGCACATTAGTTTGCAGGAGAACAACAAAATAAATGAGTAAACAAATAAAGCTGCTATTTACTGTGTCAGTACAGGTGCAAGTTAGAAAGGTTGTGCATGTACTCAATTATACTTTAAAAAAACTACTTGAAAATGCCACAAATGTTTTACTTCACATATTTTTCTTTTTGTCATTCATGTTTAATCGAGATAATAAGTAAAATCCCAATTCCCTACTACGTTATCTCAAATAAAAATACTCTTTTTTAGCATTATTATTGTATCCACATACGTTAGTCTGATAATAAATTCTACAATTTTGTCTTTGTGTTTAGACCTGGTGTTTTCAATGTGTTCTTGCTATCCTCCCTGAGATCAGATTGCTGTCAAAATCCTAATAGTCATTCGAGGTCCCAGACGCCTTTATAAACTTTGTGAAATGCTAGCCTGGGAAGCAGACATATCTGCAAGCTCATATTTCATTTGCTCTGGCAGGTGCATCCGTTACCCCTCCCGCTCTGACAGATTTCCCTTGGTCCTGGTTTGTGACGGGCCAATCAAAACAGGTCACCTAATATGGAGCATGTTTAATACACTGACTTTATATACAGTCTGTGGTTTGATACAACTTTTTGTGAGCCAGTGGAGATTAGGCTTTAGGCTTGCAGTAAGTTAACTTTCACTTATTTCACTTTAGCAGTCCACCAAAATCTGTTTTCTAACAAATTTGACGCAAGAAATAAGCAACCGAGTTACTGAATTTTCACTCATTTTAGATCTACATGGCCTAATTTAAAAGTTTCTGCCAACTTCTGTAAGGATAACATAACATGTCTGGACACAGATCGTATTTTAATACTAGGTGTAAATGAGGTACAAGTATATTTATAAGTATAGTAAAAGGTATCAGTGTACATATTAAACTTCATTTTTTAGTGTGCTGTTGTTGGACAACATTGTCCCACAACCAAATTCTTAGTTTATTGTGTTTGTGCCTGTAATAAACAGTCATTATACTCAGGTATGAACCAAATTAACTGGACTGAGACCAGTTCAAGGGGGTCTTGGGACATAAACCCATACTTGATTCTATTAGTCCAGTAATATTAGCTTTGTCACCCCATCACCCAAACTGCTACCACCAGCAGCCATCATCCTGATGCTGCAGGAAATCACTCTAAAAGTTTGTTCTGATAATGTTTAACACTTTCTTACAAAACCAGAAGGTCAAAACAAAAGCAATGACAAAAACATGGAGCTGATGCCATTGTCTAATTTGTGCCACACTTTTTCCATGTATATCCATTATCTCAAATGAAAACCACACATTAACAAGACAAAATCTGTAACCACAGAGGAGCTTCTTATAGAAGCCCACTGTTGCACTGTATCACCTACAAACTGATGCAAACTACTGCGACCTGCCTTTCAATTTAAAACTGCTGTAAGACAATACCTGCATCTGCTTACTGGTGAAAGGGCCGTAAATTTCCGAATTATCATCATTGTCCCATTTGTACTCCCACATCACCTCATCGCTCACTGACAAGGAGACAAAACTGGGTTAAACAAAACAAGATATTTTGTGATATTGAAGGGAAATGTATACAAGTAAAACTAAGTAACCTCTATTGTCTCCTTCCTCCTCTTTATTCTCTGATTTGCCGCCATGCATGTCGTCAAATTTATCTGCGAACATGTCAAGTTCATCGCCTTCTTCATCATCATCGTCGTCATCATCACCACTGGCTTTCTGCCTCACAGCTGGTCGCTTGCTACTCATGCTCTTCATCAAATAGCCCAGTTTTTCATATGTTTGCTTATAGATCTCGAACATCCCAGATCCAACCAATCTGTCAGCGAGTGCCGTGAGCCTGTCAAGCTTTTCTGTATCTCTTTTGGTCTCCTCTGTGGGTTCACTCTCTTCCCTCAGCCTCCCCTTCTTCCGTCCCCCAAGGCCTCCTAGCCGACGGAGTGCTGCAGCAACCGTCTCCCCAGGTAGCAACAGTTCGACCACAGCTTCTGTGAGCTGGTGCTGTGTGTAGGATGCCAGCGGGTCCTCTGCAGGCTCCGGCTCCTCCTCCTCCTCTTCTTCATTTTCCCGGTCTGCCTGCTGCTCTTCTCTTTGTTTCTCTTCCTCAGCCTCATCCTCATCACCAGCTCTGCGTGTCCGTTTGGCTCCAAGACCTTTCTTCTTTTGTTTGAAAGGTTGTTCTTTTATTCTCACCTGCAAAAAAGAACATGTATTATTGCATTTGCTTGAAAAGTTGTTAAACATGAAGCAGAACTCCCTAAAATGAAATTACCCAGTAAATGTTGTCAAGCCAGTTGTCTCTAATCTGTTGTTCCTTTTTGATGAAATAGTTTCCCTCAGAGTCAAAGTGTCCTTCCTGCATCTCTTCTTCCAGGTTGAAAGGTGTAATAGGAACTCCCTCATCACAGTCGATCGTTGCTCCCTCTTGGCCTGAAAACAAAGTTGGTCTCAGGTGACATAATTGCTGATGGGCAGTGTTTGGCCAAAATACCATCTTGCTAAACTCATGGCACTCGTATATAAGAGAAATTAACAATATTTTCCAGTGTCACAGAATTCAACCACTTCTTGTTTCAGTTTTCTCAAATTCTCACTATGGGGAAAAACTGTAGACCTGAAAACATGTAAATATACACTCAAAATTGTATGTTCCAAGAAAAAATATGTAGTAATATGTCACATCAAAGCAAGCAAGACCACCTCTTTGCCATATTTCACATCATGGTTGCAGTTCAAATAATAAACAAAGACATACCCTCCACATCATCACTGGCCAGAATATCATATTTGCTGCTGTTTGTGTCATCCCTTTCATCCTCTTCATCACTATCAAGAGAATGTTTGCCCTTAAACCTGGAGCCTGGACCACTAACAACCTCACAACTCTAGTTCAACAGTAAAAGAGAGAAAAGAGAAATATGATGCATTACATTATTAAACATTAAAATAACACAGGCAACACAGGCGTAACTGTTTTTGATTCAACTCTATGGCAGTTCATCTGTCTACGTGTTAATTTAAAGACTCTGACAGGTAAAAAGCGTTTTGAGTCTTAAGTGAAACATGCACCAAAAATCCCATAAAGGTCAAGAAAAAACGGATCCTGCACCTGCCAAAAGCATCCAACTAGAACATTTTATAAACAGACAAACAATGACATAATTGTGTAAAGACAAATGACAAACTCCTCCTTATAATTTCATAATTTATGGTAATCAAGTATAGCTCTACCTGTATAGTGGTTAGTAGGTATAGTCGTCATTGGACCACAGGCAATATTTATGTAAGGTATTTGTTGGACTGCAAACTTTACGACTGATCATGGTATTTGCGCTATTAATGCCCTTTGTGAATGAAACCTTGTAATTTTCGAGATATATGGTTGTTAGCATGCAATGATGTAAACGGGACAGCGCTACCTTTTTGTTTGGGAGGTCGTCATCCAGATCAAACTCCCCGTTCCCGTCCTCGAACGTTACTTTCCTCTTCGGCATGGCGCTACAGAAGGCAAGACAGTGACTCTTTTATTCCTCAACGCAACTGTAACACCAGTGAGCTGTAACATTAGTGAGTACCGTTTATAACACTTTCACAGAGCAGCTTCTTGTAACGTTGAGAATATGCGCGGTTACCAGAGCGCTCGTTAGCTTCGTTGCTAAAAATGTTAGCCGACAACAGCAGCGCATGCAGAACGAGTAAAGCACCTATCACACTCCAAACTGTTGCTATAGGCTATATTTAGTGATAGTACAACATAACCTGGATATTCCGTTAGTGTGAACATATACCAACAGGGCTAATAAATGCGATTTAGCTGGAAAATGTGGCAAAACCTGAAATAATTCAAGCGACGTTCGTTTTCGTTTCTTCTTCGCTTGTTTTCTTCTTCTTCTATGATCGATCGTAAATAACGATACAGCGCCTTACCGCCACCACCTGGTGAGGGTTGTACATCGTGTTATATATGTACGTCATAAATGGTGATTTTAAAAATACAACCCTCCCCAGAATGTGACCCAAACCCAACACTCAAGTTTGCAATTTTAAGCATAGTTTTGGATTGTACACTTTAGTTTTCATGACTATAAAACACACATACACACTTGGTTCATAGGAAAATTAAATAATTTTATTTTCAGTCTCAGGTGTTTGTAATTTGACTCCATTTTGGTTATAGTATCACATACAATATAGTATAATATGAAGTTGTAGTTTTATATCCTGAATTTGATGCCTGAGCAAGGTCCATGGCTGAAATGTTGTATTCTTAATTAAAAAATGAATTAACTTAATGAAAGTTTGGGGGGAATTCAACACTTTCTTTTTCATTCCTATATAAATTGAGGCTCTTCAGCTGTTGCACAGAGGTTTAACCTATGATGAAAGGATTTTGATTAGTGTTGCCAGAAGGGCCCCACAGTAAATAAGGCCGTGTAAATCTTTTCAGTGAGGACTCTTTTAGATTTGGAATTCCTTGAGGTCCTTAAGGATAAAAAGGATAAGTGTGTGTCACAAATAGAAAGAAATATGGAGGCACATTTTCAAGAGGTCATGTGATGTTTGTCTGTCTTTGCTTTTTATTTATACAAAAATATTCTTATTTAGAGATTAATAAAGAAAGACATATTTTGGCATGACATTGCTTTAAAAGCAGAGAAGATAATTACAATAAACAAATGTTCATTCACACACCATCAGAGATTAAAATAAAACTCACCAGGAATCAAAAAAAGGTAACAGAAAATGCAGAAGTGAGAGAGCTGAGGCAAATACTGTACATCAGACCTCAAACTCCTCTTCAACACCTAGCGTCTCACTTCCAGGCAGCAGTTACTATCAGGGAGGATGGTTTCCACTGCTTGGTATGGCTGATCAGTCAGCTCAGGGTCGACTCTAGCGTAGAGGAGAGAGAATATAATGTGTCAGGATTTTGTTACCAGGAAGTTGGTCGAGTTATTTATATTTCAACACTCGTCCTCTTGTACCCGAGGGAGAACCGGTGATAGTAACCTGAAACTATATATTCAAACATTGTCCGTTCTGGATGCATCGAACTGATAGAGAACAATTGGATTCACATTTAGGAAAACTGAGGAGCAGGAGAAAATATCTGTCAATGTAAATAATGTAAAGGCTGTGTGGAAGTGTACAGTGACCCTGTGAGGGACTCAACATTGGCAAAGGTGAGTCTGAGTCACTATTTTCTATTCCATCACTTCTATCTATCTATCTATCTACCTATCTTTGTACTTTACATATTACAAGAATTACTAATTAAAATGACATTACTTGACTGTTAACGTGTGAGAAGTCTTTTACTGTTTGTAGCCAATCTAGGTGCAGTTAGTTTTAACTCCATTATATACAGTTTGGTGCTTTAATCAAGTATTTCTCAACCTAGAGGGGTCAAACTCTTCCAAAGGATCACAACATAAATCTGAGGGGTCGTGAGATGATTGGTGCGAGAGGAAAGAAGGAAAAAGTTTGTGAAATATTATGTAGTTTATATCATGATTCTCCTGATCTGAGAAGATTAGAGGGGAAATGTCTCTTTGGTTAACAGCTCATACAAATTAGAAACATGACAGGGAGCCCAAAATAGAAACTGCTTTTGTTGTCAGCGGTCACAAGCTGAAAAGGTTGGAAACCACTGTTTGATCTTTAATAAGACATCTTATTCTAAAAGGTTGTCATGTGTTTTTTTAATGTAAAGTTCTCAGCTGAAAATTAAACAATTACAGAAAGAACAATTCTCCCTTCAGAATTGTAGAGAAGTTGAAGTTTAAAGTAGCATAAAATGGAAATACTCAAATAAATACCTCAAAATTGTATCTGTGTAGAGTGCTTGAGTAATTATACTGCAGCTATATTACAGTGTATTATTACCTACATGTACCAAGTGCTGCTTTCGGACCAGAAGTGTGCAGATAATTGGAGGATATTGAACATTTTTGGAGTATGTTCTTCTGCTACATGTCATGCACTTTCTCTTCTTCAGGTGTTGGTATGAAGCTCCATGAGAAGATTTTGACTCATTACCTCTCATGCACCTCTCCGGTAGATAAAGAGGGATATCTCTTCAAAAAGGTTTGGAGAAAAACATAAAACACAGACAACATGAAGTGGCTGAATCTTAGGCAGCAAATGCAATAATTCCGCTTCCTTTCCTCACAGAAAGAGCGAAATGCCACCTACCAGCGGCGGTGGTTCGTCCTGAAGGCGAACCTGCTGTTCTACCAGGAGCGCCCGGCTGACCGACACCTGCTGGGCGTCATCGTGCTGGAGGGCTGTGCTGTCCGGCGCTCGGAGTCTGATGGACAGTTTGCCTTTTCTCTAGTGTTTGAAGGGCCCGGACTGAAAACCTACAGGTTTGCAGCAGGGGATCGTCAGACTCAAGAGAGCTGGGTGAAAGCTTTGCTGTCAGCCAGCCACTGTTACCTCTCCATGCTGGTGAGGGACCTGGGGAGGCAGTATGAAGGTGTGTTACTGATGCTAATACCCACTTGTATAGACTGAAGTTTATGGGTGTTTTGGGTTTTTTTTGTATCTTTTAATAACTTGTCTTTTATTGGTTATTTTTATTCTTCCTAGATTATTATAAATCTGTGCCTTTAGTGTTGTTGTTTTTATCTTTATTTTTTTAATTTGTTTATTCTGTTTTTTATCACTTCAGAAACATTTCATAGTATTTTCAGAATGATTTGACATTTTGGGAAATAGTCTCTTTCTGATTGAGGGTTAGATGAGAGATCTAATAATGTGACTGCTTAAATATATGGCTACAGCAAGCACCTGGTTAGCTTAGCTTAGCATAGACAATGGAAACAGGGGGAAACAACTAGCCTGACTCTGACCAAGGTACCTACCAGCACCTCCAAAGCTGTTGGTTATGAGCATAATTATTTCTTGGTACAATGTCCTGCACATAACCCCTTTAAAACTACAACTTAAAAATAAATAGTGGTCTTCATTGATGCTGGCAGGTGGAATTTGTTGCCCGTTCCCAATCTTTGTGCTAAGCTAAGCTAACTGGCTGCTGATTGCACCCTCACATGTGGCATCGATCTGTAAATTTCTGCCAGAAAATGGATATGCATATTTCCCAAAATGTTGAACTATGTGAAATGTGCTACAGCTAAATAATGTTTATTATTAATTATTATAAGTATCTTATGTTTCTGTTTCAGTAATTTCCTGTTTTCCATTTGCAGAAGCGAAACAGCAGCACGGCTCTGGTGAATCCTGTCACGGCTCCTCTGTCAATGTCCTCAAGTCCTCAACCAGCCTCTTCTCCATGCTGCAGGTGCCAACAACAGTAGTCAGGGAGGGGAGAAGCTTCAGTGCCAGCACTGTTTTACAAGCACCCACTAAAGTGGTGGCTAAAAAGTCCCCGAAACTGTGGCCCAGGAGAAATGCCCACGTCACACCACTTAATGGACCAGCACCTTTGTACGGCGAATGGCCTTTGGTGGGTTTTGATCCGCTCGAGGAGTTTAGCAAACTTCATGATTATTATGGCCAGGAAGTGAAGAAAGCACGAGAGGAATGGCTGAGGAGTCGACAAGCAGAGGAGGAGCACAGTGATGGAGACCTCATCGACCTGGGGTGAAAAAAGTGGCACTTTAGAGACGTTTAAGAGGAAGTGAGATGGTTCATGTGTGTTAAAAAGGAACTGAACCTGAAGTGTTGTGTGTTATACTGTATTTAAGATAAGCCCAGACACCTGTGAATGTGCTAAATCTTCCTCCTTGTTATATGATGAGTTTAGATTATTTAGATTTGTTTACAGAAAGCTGCAATTTCCCTCATTTTCCTGAGCCAAGACAGCCTTAAAGTAGAGCATAAAACAGGAATCCAGACACAGAGGGTCAGGAGTGCACATCTGCACCTTTTGCACATGAAGCAATGTGCTTCACAGCATTCTGTCTGATGTTAATATTAACAATCTCTCTTTATCTCATTTAAGTGTAAGATACGACAGTGTAACAGAGAGCCAGCATGCACAATAACAGGATCCTGAAACTGAAGCAGCTAAATGGAATTCAGCCATCATTAATCTTATTTACACTTGTGCTTCTCCGAATGCGACATGTCGATATGTCTTCCATGAAAAACGCCTTTTCCTTGTCTGTTCTAATGCACTCCATGCTAACTGGAACCTGCGCTCCTGCTGCTAATTGCATTAAATGATGTGCTGAACAGTTTAGTATTAACATGTTGTACAATTAACAATTTCATCCATGGCATAAAAAGGCTTTATGAATCAGTATTAAGCAAAGAGTATTATATATTTTTAATTGCATGAAGAAATAAAATTGATCTGATGACTTAAATATTCATAAACAATCATCTGTTGTTAATATGCTGTCCTGCTGTAGGTCAATGAGATAAGACTGAAGCTTAGAAAGTTTAATTTGCTTTCCCTTTAAAGCAGCAGAGACATACAGTGTATGACAGTCATTGGAGGATGGTAAACAGCAGAGGGCGCTGCAGGCACAGTGTGCTGACTGAACTGCAGTGAAGCACCTGATTCAGAGTGTAATCATAGCAGTGTGATTTGGTCAGAAATAGCACACTGATATATGGAAGCATGCGAGAGACAAAAATAATGCAGCCGCAGTTCAAACTGTCAGGTTCAATATTTTTGGAAATGAAGTGCCTTTAATTGAGTTACCCACTCATTCACTTGGGTCATTACAACATGTGTGACTGTAATTTCCATTAAATCCACTGGGTTGATTGGACAAAGCAACTGCTTCATAGGCAAAAAAGTGATAGTGTGACCAGTGTCACCAGACTGAAAAAAACAAAAGCTGACGTCTGAGCTGCCTTTAAACTTAAGATTTATCAAATTTATGTGACACAATGCTAAATGGGATCAAATAACAAAACAGGGCAACTCGAGGCTTATAGGTAAGCAACTACACCAGAGTGTAACATTACCATCAATGAAGTCTCCCATGTTATCCATGTCACAGCTCCTCACACTCTTCTCACTCCATAGGATGAGCTGGGAGCTTCTTCACATTCCCGACCTACAGACAGGCATACCAATCATCGAAAAAGTGATAGATGGCGATAGAGGAGCGTGGCGAGACATGTCACATTACAGCAACGGTCCCCTGGAATGTACACACACCTGTATGGACGCATTTAACCACGATAGCAGCATGTAAACACATCAAGGTGTGGAGTTTGTTTTTTTTTTTACAGCTGTGTTGTAAAGTCAGCAAACTGCAGCAGCTGATGCATCTGTGAAAAGTTTGAGACGTCACAGCTCAGTCCCATTTTTTATTAATCACTTCTGACTCATAACATGTAGAAATAAGAGGACCAAATCTGCCAAAAGTGAGGATTATTTTTATAGAAACAGGGCTATTGTTTCTTCATTTTTATTTACATATTTGCTTCATGCCTACAATCTTGTCACACTAACAAGACTCTTGTTATTATATTGATTATTTATTATTATTATTAATCGTCATATGAAATAATTAATGACCCCCCCCCCCCCCGAATTTGTTGTGAAAACAATTGTTGCCATGAAGGTAGACGTAGAATTAATTATTATTACATTTTTACAATATCAATTATTCATGTCAAACCCAATTACAAGCAGATAAACCCTTAAAATGCTTTAAAACACCATAACATCTCTTGATGTATACACACAAATACCTGAATATAAACCAACTGTCTCTTAAATTGCTAAATATAATGAATAATCTTCCCATTAATGTGCAGGATTAGGGGACTGTCTTGTAAAATAAGCCTTAGATTAAGATTTAAAAGGCTGAATTTTGTCAGTCTAAACCTTACACCTCCATTTTAAGGGTTGAAATCACAGTCAGAGCAGCATGTGCTGTGACATATTTCATTTCTTCAACAAGGTGGTGATAATCATCTGAACCCGGGGTCAAAGGTCAGCAGGCACGCAAGGGGAAGACTGACAGCTAGCGTTGGGTTCTGGATGTCCTGAACGCCCAAGACAAACAAATGTCTGTCTAATCCAAATTACCGCAGGACTGGAAACCAGTAAAGAGCAGAGACATGACTCATGATCAACCATGAGAGTGTCAGATGTGATGATCAGTGGAAACACAAACAGCCACAGAGAGCTGAGAGAGGAGGCAAAAATAAATCCAACAGACAAGATTAGCAGATGAAATCAAAACAGATTATCTGAGGTGCGTTTGGATATAAAACCTGAAAAAACTAATGGAGGAAAGCATTTTGCTCTCAGGGCCCGGCACGTTGGCAGGCTGCCAAGTTTATTTAGCTATTTTGGTCGCCCTCAGCTGTCCCTTTTATGTTCCTGTGGGAATGTCTGCTGCCATCACCCTGCCAAGTAATCCCCTTATATTTACAGGACGGGTAGACGGCGTGAGGAGGGGGCCCCCGGGGGCAAACAGGTGGGAAAGTGTTCACGACCGAGGCCAATCACCAAGCACACACCTTTGTGGTGATGAGAGAGCAGGACAGCAGCCAGGGGTTAACAGTGCTTTCACTTGGCTGTCAATCAAAACTCGTCCTCTGAAAATAAAAAAATAAAAAAACAGGAAACAGGCGCAAGAGAGACACATTTCTATAAACCAACAGTTTATAGAAAAAAAAACAACTTTAATGGATGAAACAGATGCTTTAATATCTGAGTGACTTCTGCTACAATATACAATATACAGTTATGGAAAGTAATACTCACTCCAGTACTGTAATTAAGTATTTTTCTTGAGCATTTCCATTTCCTTTCAGAGGCAAATATTGAACTTTTTATTCCACCACATTCATCCAGCAGTTAAAGTTACTAGTTTCTTCACAAATTAAGCATTCATATAAAAAAAGTGTTTTTAAAGGTTAAGCCAATGGCTTCAACCTTCATGGCTTAGAAAAAATGCAGTTTCTACTACTCTATAGATGCGGTGAAGAGCAATTTCCCATTTAAACTTCTCAGATGGCTTCATTAAAATCATTTATCATTGTTCAGCATTTCACAAAAAAAGCAAGAATTAGAGAAAAGTCCAAAAAATGTTTCGGTTTTTCCTCTTTCCCATTAATCTCCTCACGACCCCTCAGAATTATCTGGTGACCCTTTGGAGGGTCCCGACCCCTGCGCTGGGAACCACTGGACTAAACTATTGTATATAAAGTATTTAAAACTAGCTCCACCTCATTCAGCTACACTAAAATAGTAAAACATTAAAATGCTTTATACACACTGATCAGTACTAACAATTTGATAATGTTACACGCTGTATGTCTGTAGTACCAGCACCATTTTTCTACAGAATGAGTATTTCTACTTTTGATACTTCAGTACGTTTTGATGATCGTACTTCTGTACCTTGATGTTTTCTTTTGTTTTTTTTGTGCTTCACAATCCAAGATAATGATGCTAATGACAGCAATGCCAAAGATAACGACCTGATGATGACAAAAAATGTTGATGATCATTATGAGAAACGCTGGTACTACAGACAT
>JAPZEA010000009.1:4456711-4466729 GCA_029783685.1 Heniochus monoceros
AATCAGATATCTAAATGAAGTCACATTAATATCTTTCCAGTTAAACTTGTTATGTATAATTTCTCCGAGGAACCCTGTTAAAGTGTCTCAAACTCACTATCTATTAAAGCAATTATACTCTTGGTTTCCCAAATAAAACCAAATGAGTTTTCTTAATATTGAATTCAACTTCATTTAGATATCTGATTTAGTTCATGTCTCAGGTTTAATGCTGTTTAAACATGAGAATGTTGGGCTGCTACTCCTTCATAAATGGCTAACAAGGGAAATGCATATTACTGTGCTGCTGCTGATGAAGATGCCATGACCTGATAATTGTCCGCCTCAAATCACCCTGTTATGATTCTTCATGCACCCACAGGGGGAAAGTAAAGGACAGATGTCTTCAGCACAATAAACCTCTCTGTCTGCTTCCACCGTGGCTTTGCAGCCAAACCCTCCCTTATGATCGAAATTTGACAATCATGAATGAGTTTTGTGTTTCCTGCGTCTGTGTGGGATGTGAGGTGGAGAGTGGAAGCTTATGAGCTCTGACATGCAGATTGCAACAATGATGGCAAAGAGGAAGACTCGAGGGAGCGAGACAGACAAAAAAATAAAAAATGAAATTAGTATTCACTCTGCTGCCGCTGTCTCACATTTGTGTCTGCATGCAATATATGCTGTATGAGACAGTGAGTTTTTTTTCTGCTTGTTTTCTCAGGATTAAGGTGGTATTTCTGCTTAGCCGGCGATGTATCCGGGTGGACAAGGTCAGCGACTCTGCGAGGACGACAGGTATCTGAGAAACATGAATCTAAGAGTTTGTGACAGGCCAAAACGGAGAGAGGAGTCTGATGTGGTTAGAATTAGCGCCAGACAGCCTCTGCATTGTAATCTTACACACAAATATTCAGGTTTGCTCAGTGCGTGTTTGTGCATTGTTGCACCACGCTGTCTTGTGGTGTTCCAGGCAAAGTACAGGGAGTTTTGCTTAGATTTTTATGCCTTTTGTTGTCTCAGTCTGTTGTTGTACTGCTATGTTATCATTCAAATGTGCCATTGCTGTGGCGCTCTCTGTTCAGCCTAATCACAATCCCTCTTTGTCATGAAAGGGATTTTGGCTCTGTGAAGCTCTCACTGTAAGAACATAATTTGTTTTTAATTGACGAGCCGTGTTAAATAAGTAAGTGTTTCCTTGCTGATGGCAAAGTCAAATGGAGGTGATGGTAAAAGTTTGGAAATGGAAAACTTTAACAGCACAAGATCCTCATTTGCCGATGCAAATTCACACAAGTGACATGTTTCCTTTATACTTTCAAATAACTTGCACGCACAGAAAAGAGTGAGGCAGACAAACCTTGGAATAGGTATGAATGTCCTCACTGAAATTCAATCTGCAAAAAAAGTGACATTCTTTGCAGAGCTGCAGAGGTGAAATTCAGCTATCAAGCATGATGGCCAGTGTCTGCGTCTGCACTGAAAGCAATCAGAGGGAGTATAAAGCCACCCTGTCTCTCATGGCCGCAGAGAGGCTACCTGAGGCTCATCCCTTCCAGAAAATTCTTGTGTGAAAGAGCAGCTGTGAGCCCGATGTGAGCATGCATGCATGCAGGGCCGAGCTCCTGCATCCCCAGCGATCTTCACTACATGAAGGTTATGGTACGTGCAAGGTCAGAATACCTCAGTAAATAAGCTCTTTTGTGGGTGCGCACGTGTATTAAGTGCAAACATTTATGTCTGTGGAGAGCTCAGTGAGTAAAACTACAATTATGTTTAAACATGTTTACCTATTTGAAGTAAGTCTTCAGCCAGAGAGAACAGAAATGCAACAGAAATTCTAAGAAAGGTGGAGTGATTTTGGAGTAATTGCAGAGCAGCAGAGAGTCTGCAGTCCACTGAAGCAGCTGAGTTCAATGCCCTGTCCAGTGCACCCCATTCTTCTACTGGTAGTTATTCAGATTGCTAAAGGTGGGAAGAGCACTTGTCGTTCACCTCAGCCCTCCCAGATTTCACCGGCTGGTCTGAGGATTCAGCCTGTCAGTCTTGCGCTGCACACACTGCTGCAGTTGTAATTATATGTGGATTAAGTGTGTTTTCTTGGATGTTTTTGTGCAAAAAAAGGAATCTGTGATGACTGTCAATGAGATGTAGAAACCTCTGAGGCAGATGTTTAACTCATTCCTTTTTTTAGCATTTCATCTACTTTATCTACACCTCCTCTCATCTGCTTTAACGCTACACCACTCTGTACCTGCCCTGTCTATTTTCAATGTGTCAACGTATCCTCTATAGCACCTGTGTTTCCAGTGCGAGCTCAGTTCACCTCACATCTGCTGCATCTGTTAAGTGATTTATTTCTTACAAAGACTGAAACGATTAGTCAATTGACAGGAAGCTAATTTAATCAATCAGCAAAAATGGCAAATATCTGATGGGTCCAGCTTCTTAAAAGTGACACTTTGCTCTTGCATTACAGAATATCTGACTATCTTTGGTTTTTGTTGGTCTGGCAAAAAAAAAGCAATTTGAATATCTATATTTTCTGACGTTTTATAGACAAAGCGATTAACCGATTAATCGTGAAAATAAAAAGCAGATTAGTTGGCAATGACAATCCTTGCAGCCCAACTTCACATCTTAAGCAGCAACTGACCGCTAATCACAAGGACAGCGAAAAGACCCTAAATATCAAACTATCCTCCTAAACATTATTCTCTTGATATATGCATATTAGCCACTTAGCTCACTGAAACAAATCCAGCCAGCTTGCTGAGCATCACAGATGAAAAATAACTCAAACCGCCGCCAAAAATAAACACAATTTCTCAACCAGTCAATTACACAACTGAGATGGTTTATATTATTCATAAGCCTCCATTCGAATACAGAGAATAATTAACATTTGAAACACATCATTCATCACACGAACAACAACCAGAGTGGCACCTTGTGTTAATAGTCGTCTATATAAGTAGTCATTTGCAAAAGGCCCCTCGAGACCTAAACCCTCTCTGAGAATTGCAGCGCTATTACAACAGAAAACCATCCAAATCGAATTTTAATGCATAGTAGGCTTATACGATTATTAATCACGGCTCCGTTGCATAATAAAAAGTTACTTAATTTATTAATTGCTCCATAATTTATCAATGTCACAGGGCTAATGAATTACCCAAGATCTCCTGCTGAGGGATGTCATGTACGTTTTTCATAGATACATGGTCTGCAGAGGGAGAAAAAGCCCCAATTAATTTCATTATCATTAGCCACAGACCTTTCGGGGTACAATAGGCTGCAGCCCTGCAGCCGGCAAAATGCTCCCAGAACCAAGACAACACAAGAGTGAGTGTTAAGCCTATTATCCCACACTCTTGTATCTAGTTATACAACGGCTGAAAAGGCGTTCATCCCCCATATTTTAAGTCAGCGTGTGGTCTCTTCCATCTCAGATCTGTGGCTCCATCTCGGCTAAATAAATCTGTGTGTGTTTAGTCTTTCACAACCACTTTCTGCGAATCCTCACACCACCAAAAGGGCCATTACTTTACTCTGAGCACCTGAATAATACCTTAATATGAGAGCCACAAGGTCATCCTTGAAGAGATGTCGACACTAACGGGGGCATCAAACAAGCACTCAGCCTCACTTGAATATTTCCACTGCACTTTTTTTGGAGTTTTTCGGAGCTTGCTCATTTCCTGGGCCCAGCGATACTCAGCCCGAGGGTTTCCGAGCAGAAGGATGCTCAAGTTTTCTCATGTGTATCAAGAGCTGATTTCTCATTAAAGGCTGCTTTTTAATAAATCTGCAAGCGTACATGAAAGAGGAGTGGGTTGATCTAAATTTGATTGTAAGGTTATGTAATGCTGGAAGTATTCATTAAGACTACAGAATCAGCTCACACATCTGGTGTTATAGGTCAGCGGGGGTCCTCAGGAAGGTGCCACAGTTCATTCAGATAAAATGTTTTTAGTATTAATTTCTCAGCACTTATCTCTGTTAGAACAGAGAGTGTATATTCTGACGGGAGGTTTCACTCGGTTCAAAGTTATCTGAACACCTGCAGTATAAATTCTGCATTTAATCACATCTGACATGAAGGTGCGAGTCCTCAAAAAACAGCTGCCTGTCTCATCTTTCTGTAGCTCTTTGACATGAAAAAGTGCTCCATCCTCTGCAAATCTCACACACTTTAACCACATGGCCCTACAGCCTTTATGTCCAACTGTTTGTAGCGAATGAATATGAATAATAAAAAGAAATGGGATAAATATGTTGTGTCTCCTGTACCTCCTGCAGGGTAAACCCACTTTCTTCAGTTTGCATGTAATTGTGTGTGCAGTTTGGTGGCAGACACAAGCTTTAATGAAGTATATTCATTGCACACATATCAAACTAGTGTCATTATTTCCTAAAATGCTTTTGCAATATTTGTTTTGCTTCTGCTAAAAGTGGACGGTTCCACCTGCCCGACACGAAAAGTGAACGTTTATGACATGTTCACTTTTCGTGTAATTAATTCTTACTTTCATGTGCAGTTACAGACTTTCAGTTGGTCCACTAATGCGGAATGAATGACGTTTATGGTTCTGATGTGGCTCCAAATACGCGCAGAGTAGAGCACAGTGATGATGGACACCGGCCGCTCGGTGCGCTCCGCTGGGAGTAGTGACAGAGCAGCCGCCGTGCCTGAGCCGAGCAGGGTCAAAGTGAATGTTATTTACTTCATAACCCAAAATTAGCTCCAAAATAACGCAGACATCAGCACGGACGCGTTTGGAGGCGCTGAACAGAGCACAGCAGGTGAGAATTATCTCTGCATCTCTGCGAGAAGCACAAGTGACCTGCACGTCTGGTGATTTATCATTTTGACCGGCATCAGCTCAACTACTGCTAACCGTCTCCACACGTTTCTCCAGACAATCGCTGTCCACTTACACTCGCGAGTTTGGAAGTTTTTTGTGCAAATGGGGTGCAGACACCTCACCGTGCCTCATGACGCAGGTACAAGGTGTTGGACACGGATATCAAAAGGTAATTTGGAGCAAGAAGCATAAAGACTACGCTGAGACTTTTCCCCACTCCCATTCTTTTCTTACCAAACAAGCGGTTCCGTTGAGGAGGAGCAGGATGAAGCCGCGGTTGGGACGCATCATTCCGGCGCGTAAAACCCACAGCTCCCCCTCCCCGTTAGCAAAAAACAAAAATTAAAAACTCCCGCACACGGGCTTTTCCTCCTTCAGGAAGATGCTCTCCCTCCGGCACCGGATCCCTCTCGGCTGACGCACGGTCCCATGTCCAAGACGGGCTGAACTGCAGCTTCCACAAACCTAAAAAGAAACCGCTGGGAACCACTTCACTCCCCCTTTTTTGTCTTTTCTTTTTCTCACCAATCCCGGTTTTGAGTCAAATTAGTTGTGGTATGAGAAATCCATGAATATGCGGCGAGCTGCTATCATCCATGCAAACAAACAAAAAGAAGAGATCCCAGCTCAGATTGAAATGGCTCGACTGGGAAGTGGGTAGATCATATCTGGTCATCGGTGCCAGTGGAGATCCTGAGCTGCAGCCTCCTGCAGAAACTGAGCGATGCTGAGACGAGCAAGAGCGAACGCACGTTTTAACAGTTTCTACTCTCTCTCCCTCTGTGTGTGTGCCTCTCTCTCCACCAAATCTCTTTTCTCTCTCCCCCTTTCTCTCTATTTCACCCACTCCCTTATCTCTATCTCCCTCCACCTATCCAGCATCTCTCTTTCAGCCAGCCACTCAATTCATCCTGCACACAAATAAAAAAACAATTAAAACAAATAATCAGTGGCTGCACAACAATAAACATCTGTTCCACTTGTGTGAATGTCCCTGTCTCTGTTTTCCAATCCCATACAATGTTTCTGACATCAGCAGCCTGCCTCACTAATCCACTGACAACATTTTGGGCATTTCTCATCACCAAGCCTGTCATTAAACACAATCATCACTGCAGGTGGGTGGAAATCATTGATTGGGAAAGACACCGTGTTTGTCACAACAAAAAGCTCCGGTGTCACATGGCGACTGAGGACGTTCCAGCTGAGGTTTGCAGCGACAGGAATTCGTCAAAAAGCCTGAAGTCACATCACAATCATTGTTTGTCCTCCCCAACAGGCCAGCCGGCGATCCAGAGCCCTGCTGAAGAGTATTGACGGACACGGTGAGCACCGATGAACCAGTGACCGTCACTCCAGTGGGGTGTCATTAATAAAGACTTTCCCCAATAACACACAGTTCATTAGGAGCAGGTTAATGGACTGAAATGCGAGATATCACTACGCAGGTCCCCTGGCTCCCGACAGCTCCATTTCTGCTTAATTAGACTCATAGATGAGCTTTTCTCGCTCTGTCCATCTATTCTTTCCTCTCACTCTTCTTCCTCTGCAGCACAGAAGAAAACCTGCTCTGTATCTTTCTGTCTCCAGGTCAGATCCTTTTCCATCAGCCTTATTTTGTCTCGGATCAGACCATTTTAAACCTTTTGATCTGGTGGTTTCTCCGCACCTGCTAATAATGCATGTGATGTTATCTGCTAAAAGGGTTAATTGATCTCAGTTCTGGGGTTAATTGGCTCGACAGGCCCGATGCTGAGGGACCCGACCCCTGAAGGAGCAAGGTCAGAGCTGAGGGGTCAGCAAGGGAGGAGAGGCCAAGTCAATCCAGTGGGACTTAGACATCAAAGAGCCTGGGTGGAGGGAAGTCTTCATGCTGTCTTCCACCAATCTGACTGCACACATACAAATTCACTGCTCATTATGATGCAGGAGATGCTGATGAAAGATGGGAATGAGCTCATCGACTTAGGAGGCTGCTTGATCTCTCTCTTCTCCTTTTTTTATTAGATTATTTCAGACGATAAACGTGTCTGTGTATAATTCCAGCCAGCCTCTTCTGTTGCCCAGGGTATCAGGGAGCTCTCTGGGAGAGGAAACAGCAACCTATAAAGGGAGATCCGCTCCCCGGCCCACAATCTGAAGGAACAGCAAACACAATAAAACGCCTTTTAAAACGGAGCACGTTCATTCATACACACACTTTCACTCCTGCACATAATTATAGGGCCATAACTCAGTCTGTATACTCTCTGGGGAACAGTCAGACAAGCGGCTGCTATTTTTTACTCACTTGAAGAAAAAAAAAAAAAAGAAGCGGTGTTGATGCTTAGATACCCATCATTTGACACCCAGGATCGACTTATCTTAATGTTGTTTCACAGACAACTCACATCAGCATGACAAATAGGAATGCGTTTTTGTGTATTTTCTTTTTATTCCGCTCTCCTGCCAAACTCCAACAATTGTGCTCAATCATTGCATTGCTTGACACGTAATCCTATTTCACAGTATAATTCAGTTTGAATGAAGAGCTGCAGGCAACAGACAGCCTGGTGAGATGTCAGAGACCCGGGCTGCTGGCTTTATACATTAGTATTGGCTGCCCTCTAGTGGCTTTTGTCTCCTCTGCACCCCCCCGGATTGAGGGAGAGCTTCAGCTTTGGTGGCACCATTGGTGGTGGAGGTCATTTAAAGGGTGAGTTCACCAAATAAAGAAGTTCTGTCATTTCAAGTGCTGCTGTATTTAACTGTGCAGATAGTTTTGGCTTTACCTGTAACTTTACAGGAGGAAAACAGGAAGTGGATTATGTTTTGTTTGTGGTGCTCACAGCATTTCATATTTACATGAAAAATAATTTAATATTTACATTTAAAACAGCAGCATCAGTTTCCAGAGTCTGTCCCTGTCACACTGTCCATAGTTTTCTAAGATATATCAGCAATCTGGCCCAGTGTCTGGTCCGATAACCACCTCTCAGTCCAGACTTTCCCACAGTGAAATCACAGAGGGAATCAGAGGATCTAAGGTTGACTTTCTGAGCACTTGACACACACTTTTATCCACATCTCTGCAGACTTTGTTCAAGCAAATAACACACATTGCACATGCATATCACTGAGTTGAAAAAGAAACAACAAAAACATGGAAGGAGTCAGCAAGAGGACATTTTCTTTACAAGTATAAACCTGCATAAACGTGTATTATCAACCTCAAACTTTACTGTTCACAAACGCGTGTCAGTTCAGATGACATGATACCAAAAAAGTGCCACCACTCATTCCTGTCTGTGAAGATTCAGTGTTTAAAGCTCTTACAGGGACACTGAAAGTGGTCTCCTCTGTATGAAGCAGTGCAGCTGAAGTCTAATGTTGAAATGCTTTAAGCAGGATTAGCAGAGTTTCATTCACTTTTATTAGCATTATGGGGTGGTGGCAGAAATGTTGCAGATAATTAACTCTAAACCTAATCAGATAAAAACAAAAATATGTGGATACCACCAGTGGCAAGTGAAAAAATCTTTCTTTAATTTCCGTGAATGGTCTCTTTAAATACCCCAAATGAGTATTTTTCAGTTGCCAAGGAATTTAACTCTTATGAATTCTTAATTAGATTACATTTATATTTGCAAATTGATCTCGCAGTGCCAATTCATATGTGAAACAGATGTGTTACTGCATGTATCCAGATGTGATTGAAGCGTGAGCAATAATTCTGAACTCCTGCAGCCACTAGGGAGTGCTGCAGTCAAAGGAAACCCCTCACAGTCACGGAACACCTCCGGCTACATAGAGACCCATCCTGCATGGGTATCAATAACCATCCATCAAACATGGGAGACTGATGTCTGACAAGATGAACAAGGTGTCGTGTCAGTGTTCGCTGCAACTGTTTCTGCCATCGAAAGGAAAGAAATCTGTCTATTTCTGGCTGCTGTTCCTGGTTTAGGACATGCAGATAGTATCAAGCTTCAAGTCTGGAACATATTTGAGTCTCTATCTTGTTTCAGTGTGACTCAATCTGATGTACTGCCCGGTCTGTATGATGAAAGAGCAGAAGGAGGGAAATTCACTGTAAAGAAATGTCAGATTAACACCAGCAGCTACTCTCTCTTTCTATGTCCCGGTTTTTTTCCCACCACTCCCCTTCTCCATCTTGACCTTTCACCTCCAGAGATATAAAAACATGAGGCATGTCAAGCTAACAATGGACTGATTGAATCTCCGCGAGCTGCTCTGCGACAGAGCAGTTGGCCATCATGTTCTCGGCTAATCAGTGTCTTTTTTGAGCGTAGAGCAGAATAAGAGAAGAGGTAAGCAGGGAGGTAGGAGTGATGACAGAGGCTGGCACTAGAAACATCGGGGATCGAGGGATGAAGGGAGGTTTAAATGTGGATTGAGGGATGAAAAGAGGTCTGGATGGATGGAGGAGAATCAAATCTCCAGCTCTGGGGAGGTCTACACACCCAGGATCCATTAATCCTGCACAGATCCCCCTTTTCTTTATGTTTCATTTCCTCCCTCTTCCTTGAGAAAAAGTCTTTCCACTTACTTTCCCATGATGACCAATTTTCTCGTCTGACCTGTTTGATCATTAAGTTTTGAATATGGCTTCTGTATTTTAATCATTTCTCACTCTTGTTTCCACTAAAAACATTTTCAGAAGTCGAGTGTTTTCCTTCTAGCTTCGCCTTGAGATCTGATGTAAACTTTAAATGCACCACAGAGGGTTAATTGAGTTGCAGGAGGGAAGGGATACACATTTGGGACTTGTCAGCGTTATAATTTTCCCTCTTTTTTCCGTAGTGAAGAGGAGTGGATTACTTCCAGACCTCGACAAGGAGACTCAGACACAGAGTCTGGTTCCATCCAAACGTTCCTGCAAATCTTTTTAGCTTGTTGACGAGTATGTCAGAGCGAAAAACCTTGACAACAAGTGCATGGGTTGTCGTGAAATGTGGTACAAACATTCACGGTCCCCAGAGGATGAAGACTTCTCTCCTCTACTCTTCATCTGGTGGCACTAAGGTCAAGGTTTTGCATTAAACATCAGCATTTGAAGCATTATAATAGCCAAGAGTTGCTAACATGCCTATAACATGAATGCCAGTTAATTCAGCCCAAGGCAGTGCTGAGTCTAAATACAGCTGAGGCTAACCAAGTTCAGTTTAGAT
>JAPZEA010000009.1:4520744-4531094 GCA_029783685.1 Heniochus monoceros
GCGGCGGTGTTATTTGTTGCAGGGTTTATATCCCTGGTATCCCAAAGAGGGCTGTCGCCTCTGTTGATCTCTTTTCCTTCTGTTTATTTTAGTTATGGAGGTAAGTCATTGTAATTTGGTTTCTTTGTTTTGTTTGGTCATATTTGGTATACTGTCCTCGTAGGATTTGTTGCTTTGTTTTTGCCCACCCTGAATTCAGCCGTCAACTCCATCTGTTTCGAATCACTTTGTAAACAAACACCTGTTGCTAAATGTCAGTAATCTGTGTCTGTGGCTGTTTTGGACTTGAGATGGCAAGATGTGCCAGAGGCTACAAGCCATAATCACAGAGTGTAGAGGAGCCTTAAATCAACTGAAATACACACATGAAATGAGTTTTTAAAGCAGTTTAACCAAAAGTTGCAGGAAAAACAATTCAAGTCTGTCTGCACATCTTAATGTCTTTATTTGACTTTGTCCACGACACTTTTACGGTTATTATTTTAATTCTATTCTCACCTTCAGAGCTCTTCTTCCCTCATTAATCCAAATTTGAATATACTGTCACTACTTTGCTGATGCTGATTTTGCAGGATTTCACTCAGAGTTGGTTCAGAATGACCTCGACAACCTTGTTTGATATAAATTTCTGCGGTACATGATGTTGTTGCAGGTTTCAAACTTCATGCCAATAACACCAGCGCCATAAAGCTAACAAGTGCTCATTTAGTTACTCTCCTCACAGCACTTAGTGCAATAATGCAGTTTTAATGACTCTGTAAGCGCAGCTTAACTGTATATGTGTTGGGCTGTGAACAGGACCTCTTGGTATTTTAGCATATTTACTGTTACAAAGGAGAGCTTCTGTATCGTCGCTACAACCTCTCACATCCATTAATTAGACACAGACACAGTTTGTCCAGTAGCTCGGCTCCTCTGCCATCATGAAAGGCAAGAAGTTGCTAAGTGTGTGTCCTGAAAGGCTAGCCAGAGAAACTCCGAGAGATGCTTGGAGAGAGGGAGTGTGAGACCCGAGAGGAAAGGAGGGGAGGAACGCTGAAGTCTAATATAATACAATTTAGTAGGAGCGCTTCCATAAAGACGGTGAGTGGATCCACGTGGGCTGACTAACGACAAGCGCAGCTGCATCTGCAAATCTGCCCAAACCCTCAGCTCAGTAGAAACTGGTTGTCTGGCTGTCAGTTAGCGCTCCTGAGCTTCTGATTTGCTGGATAAACCTTCTTAGATTGCAAGTTCTGTTTTTCTTTCGGGTAGAAAAACAGTGGGTCTATTCATAGTCATTTTCAGATGGCGTTTGGCATCAACTTGTCAATATCGCAGTAATGTATTCATCCAGTGTCTGAGGAGCGGCTTATGGATGGAAAGCAGCTTTTCCAATGAAAGCACAGGCACTGGGCTGCACACACTGTGGTGCCATGTTTTTTTTCCAGCATTACGAAATGAAACTTCATCGATAAGTTCACGGTTTACCAGTACAGTTAGAAATAACTGTGATGGCGTCATACCATTTGGAAACCATTAGCTTTCCATCTGCAAAGGAGAGTTTATGTTTAAGAGAGCCCACAATGAGTGACAAACTTTAACAAGGAATTGTGACTGAACAGATGTTCATCGGACCCCATTTATAGATCAACCTGTTCATGCAAAGCCAGTACGCTACAGTGAAATCCACCACACCATGTCCCTGCTTCGTTAGTTCCCACAAGCTTTCTCAGATCAGACCAGGCGGCTCAGGGAGTGTCTGCAGGTTAATGTGAGGCGGTGGTCAGTCGGGGGTCTTTAGTTTCACGCTCTGGTTTGTTACTCCAGGAGGCCTGAGGAGAAACAGAGAGCTAGTAGAGCCGTTTGTGGATCCAGTGACACTTTAGGAAAACATGGTGTAAAAATGGATGGGAAGACTAACTTCTCCAGACAGATGTGTTGATAAGCACTCAGAAGGAAAGGCTTCGGTGTGAGGCAGCAGTGGAGGAAAGAGAAAATGGGACAGATGGGGCTAAAAAAAAAAAAAATGAACAAACACAAGAAAAAAAAAAACTTTCTCTCTTCTGCCGTCTGCTCAGTTTTACTCGCAGCTCGGCCATATTCTCTTTCAGACTACCCCTTCATCCCTCCCTCTGAATTAGCAGCTGTCAGACCCCCCCGCACTGTGCCGCTGATTGATGACCTCATCTGGGAGTTAACATGACACACTTTGTGTCAGCTCTTCAGACTCGCTCACGCTCTGTATCGTCCTCTTTACTCAATACCTCGAACTGCTTCGCTGCCGTGACCGCTTACTGTTACCTGATCGCTCAAAGCCTCGACCCTCAGCATGTGGTGAACAGACAAGGCACTTAATTCTTTTGGCAAGCGACAGGTGATAAATACGGTCAAAAGCAAGAAGTTTGACTGAGTAGGTTTCGGTGAGGGAGAGGCCGGGGCTGTGCAGTCCCATCGCTTCTCAACACGCCCACATCCTCAAGGTGTTGATGAAGCCATAAAGCTCTGATTGATGATGCCGGTGCTCTGGGGTTCCTCTGCAGCATGTGGGTGTCCACTGGGTGAAGCCTCTCATTTCCTGCAAAGACACAAGGGCGATGAGTACGGAGGTGTTTTCCTTTAAGTAAAAAAATTTCCACCAAAGTCCTGGGACAGTTTTTAATCTCATCTTTGTATTATCTCCTTTCTCCCCGTAATGGATCCTGCAGCCTCTCTTTGTTTTAATCACCACTTTATCTCTCATTTAGAAGAGTCAGCAAGCAGGGATCGGTCAGCAGAGGATTCTAGTGGGAAAATAAAGCTTTTTTTATGGCAATATGTTGACGTGCCAAGTGGGTTGTGAAAACCAGCATTGTTTCAGCATGGCTTTTCGGAACAATAAAAGCCACTGCGGTTGATGTGTGGTTTTTCACAGGAGGAGTAATTATCCATTAGACGTGTCAGATCTCTTAGATGTTCTCTGAATGGTCAGCTGAAATGCATGTCTGGGATTTTTGTTTTTCCTGAAAGTCAGCTCGTAATGACAGGTAATGAGCTCTCATACATGACCTAAGCGATGGCAAGAAGTAACAACAACTCCAAATCAATTAACTCTTTCTCCTCGAGCGCTTTCCCGTTAATCAATAGAAGTTCAACAGGATGCATGAAATATACAGTGAAATATCTCTCAGTATATGTTTAGGTTGTATTTAATAAAAACGCATTTTGCAATTTTTTTTTTTTTTAATTGCATGATAATCATTCCTGTGTGTGTTCCTGTTCCTCATTCCTGCCATATTGGCTCTGCAGTCATTTAATTCTCGTTTTTTTCCAGTATTGCATCTTTTTTTCATACATTCTTGGTTAGCTGAATGGCAGCAGGAGGGGCCGGCTAATCAACACAGCCACAAATATTGGTAACATGCACAATTCAGGTCTGGCTTTTATATTTGCAGATCAAAATCCACATGTGGACTGTTCACATGTCGTTCATAAGCTACAGAGCTGTGCCCATTTTATAAAACTTCAAAATAAAGGCATTAGAGAAATCCTCAATGACTTGTAATTCAAATGTTTTATGGCAGATGCTTAAAACTGAAACGCTGGTGCTGGACAGAAGTGATTAATAACTTTAAAGGGTGCTATCGTTATGACAGCTGAGAAAACTGCTAAAGTATTTAGACTTTTATTTCCTCTAAAAAAAAAACAGCTGATGTCAGAGAAAGCGGACAGTTAACAGATAATCTTTAGGGACTGGATAACATCGTGCTAATGCCATCAAATCTTATGGCCTTAAAGAGCAACTTAAAGCTTTTACTTTGTGATCTACCACCAAGACACAACCCACCAATAAGAGAATGTGTAACTAAACCTCTCTCACAAGCACAAAACCTCAATAGCGGCGTGTTCTTGATATACAGTTGCAGAATAAGTTCAGAGGGCCCCTCTAATATGAGACGTCTAATTCTTCACCGTGTCATGTTTGTTTTGTGTTCTTTGCTTCAGTATTAGTTAGCTCTGGTTAAGTTAATCCCCTGTGTTATCTGAGAAATGTGTTTTTACCATAACTGTGTGTTTTCCTGATTAAATATTAGAGACCGAAGCAGTTTAATGCACAGCCGCAGACAGAAAAGAGAAGAAGACTGTTGTTCTGTTTCATCTAAGCTGTCAGCTGTTCAGTCACTGTGTTCTTTTCTACACGTTCCTTATTTACCACCAGGTATATGTGATGGTGCGTCTCTGCGGACTCCTTCCTCCACTCTCCTCCATGTCTGTGATACGTGTCTGCAGGATCCTGCTCTGTTCCTGCCAGTCCAAACAGCACGGAAAGTTTCAGTCAGACAGCTGTGCTAATAGGTCAAATAACAGGTAGAAAATTGGATTTCTGTTAACCCTGTCGAGGGAAGAAAGGCATGTCTCCACAGGGCGAAGACATCCAGGTTGGAAATTAAATCACCTGTAGGCCAATGCATGCTGGGATAGGCTGTACAGTCCCAAACAACTCTGAAGAGAATAGAGAGAGTTAATAAGACAAAGAATCTGCAGCCATAGCACTGGGTCTGTGAGGCTGCCCAGCGGCGCTTTGAGCTAAATGCTAATTTTGCATGCTAACATATGCTCAAGTGTTTAGTCATGAAAGCAAAGTATTGGACAAATTACAATTTGGACTGGAGATGAAAGGTTATGTGATCATCAGCGTTTTCATCTTGTGTGTGTGTACCAAATGTCATGGCAATTCATTCAATAGTTGTTTTTACTCAAAACCACATGCCAGTCTCATGGTGACAAGTCAGGCGATCAGTAAAGAGTTTATCCTCCAGAGAGAATGGACGTCTGTACCAAATTTCACAGCAACCATCTAAAATTTGTCAAGATATTTCACCAAAAGCCAAAAATGTCAGCTGGTGCTGCTGGTGACTCTGGAGGAAAAGTCAGATGATCTCTAAACTCATTGGGATTCATCCTCTGGGGATCATGAATGACTGTACACCACTTCCTGGTAATCCATCTGATAGCTGCTGAGATATTTCAGTCTGGACAAGCTGCTGAATAGACCAACAGACAGGCAAACACAGATGACACCACTTCTGAATATATTTAGCTTTTCAGTAAAACAAAGTGTTGGATAATTGGATGAATGATGGTGGAGGATGAATCAGGAGTCAAATGAGCATCGAGAACCTGAGCCTGAAGGAAGGAGAGTGAGAACTGAGACAAATAGAATAAGTTTGTTCGTTGTTCCTAATCCAGAATTACATTGGATGTATTAATTGCTTCTTATTATCCAGCAATGCCACATTTTATACAAGTTGGCCTTTCAGAATCCTGGATTTTTCACTGTATTTTCCTTGTGCGTGTCTTTTCAGGCCATCTCCTATTCTCTGCCTTTATAAATGATGACTTCCCCAAATAGAGTTTATTCAGAGAGGAGCAGAGAGAAATGGAAATGACTCCTTCCACCCTGAGACAGCATTACTTTATTGTCTGAGTGTAATAGTCTCCACCCTAACACATGCAGGAGATAATGTGTTATCATAAAACTGATTTCCAGGTCCATTCGCAGGACTGAGGTGTGCCGTGGAGCAGATCGAGCCATGTGCTTACTGACACGCACACAGCCGGCTTGGTGCAGATGCAGCAAGACGTGCTTTGGGTACCCAGCATCCCCGGCCCCGTGGAGGAGACTACAACGCAACCAGACTCCCTCGCTGGCTATCTTTCCTATCTCCAAAAGCATCTCTTCCTCGCTCTTTCTTATCATGCACTCCTGCATATTTACAAGTCCTTATTCATCAGAAACACTCCAGGTTCTGACTCGCCCACACATCCTCTTTTACACACCTACTGAGTAAACACACAGGGGATCCCATCTATCCTTTTTTTATGCATGCATTGGATATTCAGTATTCATGTGGCATAGAGCTGAAAGCATCTGGGCACTGCAGCTGCAGCAGCAGCAGAGGGTCAGTGCAGGAAAAACACCTCTGAATGTATTGTTGTTGACAGAGAGAGAGGTGAGAACGGCAAAGTAATTAAGAAGACCTGATTGTCAAATTCGCTTCACTTGAAAGTCGGATCCTGTTCGCCCTCCAGTCTGTGCTTGATTGATAAGAGGAGTTTGGAGTTACGCTGCTTTCACTGTTCCACTTCATGTAACTGATATCAACAATGTTTGATGAAGCTCAGTTCAGTGTAATGACGGGAGATCACTTTACCCTGCTTTGTTTTTCTATTTATCATCAAAAATGTCAAAAAAAACCCAAACCTGGTGTGATGCCTCTGATCAGCGTCAGGACCCCGAGGTAGTTTACTCATCATTACCCATCAGCCACGCTGCCAAGTGTGGTCGAAACGGCCGCCTGCATGCAGGAGAAAGGCTTAATTTGTCCATGCAAGTGCTTAAATATATGTTTGCATGGGCATGTGTGTGAGCTGTTTATCTGTTTGTCATATACAAAGTCCCTGCAGAATAAAAAGCCGGGATGATTAGAGAGGGAAAAAAATCATGCCTTGTCTTGTAATCAAACAGAGGAGAAGGTGTGTCTCACAAAAATAAACACAGTTTGTATGTTCAGGCTGATCGTTTGTGTCTGCTTTCTATTAAACTTCTGAGCACATAAAACCAGGTGCCTCAACGTGGCACAAACTTGTATCAGAGAAGCACAAGGGGAAAAAAATCCCAAATTTTATTGTTGGCAATAAGCGGTTCGCAGATCTTCATGGAAGTAGTGGTTTAATGCTCCATTTTGCCTCCTATGGGTGTCACAGATAAACATGTGTGCAGCGTTGTTATTGTGGTTGGAGTGAATGCAGCTCCAGAACAAAGAAAGGGTTATGGGCTAGCTGTATCATCTGTGGGGTAAATACAGTAAGTCAGCTCAAGTTTATTTGTATTGCTCAGTATTATATACAATGTCTCAATGAGCTTTACAAGCTGACAACAGCAGCTGTCTGAGTGGAAAAAGAAAACAATGAACACAAAGTGGAAACAGTTAACAGACTTAAAAAATGCAAAAATGTGATCGCAATCCAACAATAGGATCAATGTAATGAGCCCAATACTGATACAGTAAATCCAATATTAAGAAATCCAGCAAAACAAGTCAAAGGAACAGATCTACTGAAGCTGTTATTATTTTTACATGTAATTTATGAACAAATTTCCCTCTTTCATTCAGTTATCTGTGTTTTATCATGTGTTGCAAGTAGATAAACAAAGCCTGGTGGGAAAAGGGAAGGACACCGAATGCCTGTGAGCTAAGAGCCAGTCATGGGCCTGGTTCATGTCTTTAATTTGTCAGTATCAGTCAGGTTTTTGGCCTCTAAAGAACATCTGTATGAAACCACTGTATTTTATTACGCATATCTTATTCCATTGTGAAACTGAGCCATCCTTCTCAAGGTAACATTATTTTTATACTCTTCTTGTATATATGGTATCTTTTTCTACATCTCTTTTTCTATTCTTGCTGTTTGTAACAGCTAAATGTCCACGGCGTGGGATAAATAAAGTTTTATCTTATCTTATCTTATAAATGGACTGCAGCCAGCTTGGCGAATAAAGTCGCTGGCCTTCTCATCAGAGATCAGCATCTCAAGGATGCTTCCTCATGTGAGCAGGTAGACCTTGTGATTAATGGACATCCTGGTCTTCCTCCTGAGCTGCAGCTGCACCACCGACTTTATGTTTTTATGTATGACTTTATGTATGTTTTTTTAACATTCATAGTAGAATAGATTGTTCCCAGCTTCTTGGCAAAAACACTGTAATATCATTAAATAATATTATAATGAGAAGCAGTCTTTGAAATGTAAATTTGTAAACTGTGCCATCGTTTCAAAAGGTGACTATCTACATATACTAGTACCCTTTCTCACAGAGGGTACCTATACTGCATTCCCTGCAAATGTGAGTTTATTTTCCCATTGAAATTCTGTGTCACTCTCCGCCTTGTTTACTGTGTAACAATGCATGCATTTTAAAAAATGAAATGTAAAATGGGGGCTGCATGCATTACAGCGACAGCCCCACTTCCTCTCTCTCAGAGGCTGAACTGAGAAAAGAGAAATAAAATCTAACTGCCCTCGAATAATTCATCTCCATCCTGATGCGAAGCGACAGTCAAGTTGTAGATGTGGGCAAACTGGATCCCGCTGAGTCTCACTCTAACGTTTCATTAGTCGACTACGTTGTCTACATTGCTTTATAGCAGAGCGGGAAATAAGCAAACCAGATCCATGCATGAAAATCTAGTCGAGTTACTGCACCAGAGCTGAATAGAGGCATATTTGAGGTTTTTTAGTGAATCTAAAAATACAGCCTTAAACAAAAGAAATCATTTAACTACAGCAAAAGTTTATTTAACAAGTAATGCATCTCGTTGATTACCTGTCATCAAAAGAGTATAAGTTTATATAATGAAGCTGACTGCGTTTACCTTTTCTATTGCAGAGGTGTAAATAGTTGAAGGGGTCTGTATACATATGGTTTTGATCCATGGGTTTGCACAGAGAGTAAGACATACATGGTGCTGTGTGATACCCAGAGGGTCTTATTTCTCGACAAGGACAAAACACTCAGTCTTCTTTTTAACTTTGTTTCCAGCTGACATGCTTTAGCAGTCCCACAGCAACAAGTGCAGCGTGATAAATTAAAATAAGTCTGACTGATGAGGGTTTGTGGTCGGGCGTGTTTGACTTGGTGGGCTGGTTATCCACCAGAGTGAGGTGTTACAGGATGGGGCTCCCACAGCTGGCCGCCATCGCTCTCATGTCTATTGCTTCTCGTTTTTTCAGCTCTATCTTTTTTGTCTCTTGTTCCCCTGTCTTGATACGTAAAGCTGAGAGTTTGGGCAGGGTGGTACCCCCTCTCTGAGATGGGAGAGGCCAGGGGTGGATTGATTGATTTGCTTATGTGTTAACTGCTGCTGTGCCGGATGGTTTCCTCATGTGCCCCACAGATGATCTGGAGCTGATATGTAGGCTGGCAGCCAGCTCTACAGCACTGATTTCTCACCCTGCAGAGACCTGTATGAAAACACTGATAAAACACAAACACTAAAACATGACAGAGATCTTGGTGGAAATGCTCTCATGTTTCCAGTTTACTCTGCAGCTGTGTGTGTGTGTGTGTGTGTGTGTGTGTGTGTGTGTGGTGTTTCACTCCTCTGAGCCTTGTATATTTATTTGTCAGGTGTTTCACAACAAGGACCATTTGGAACAGATTGAAAGACCTCCACAGATCCCTCCTTCCTCCACGGTGTGTAAAGGCGCCATTATCCAAAAATATCCTCCTTCAGGACGTCAGCTCACATTGTGAGCAGATGATGCAGCCGTAGTCCAAGATATGTCAGTGCAGATGTGTGTCAGCTTTTCAAGCATTTTGATTTCTTTCCGGCCTGCTCTGGATGTACAGGGGAACGCTGAGTTAGAGGTGCGACATGTAGTATTTTATGTTCTAAAAATGAGAGCCACATTTCCCATAAATCCTGGTGCTTCCTGTCTCCAGGGACGTAGCTATTTCTCCCTCCTCCCTGTTGTCACTCCAGTTATTTTAAAGGGGAAAAGTCAGATAAGATACGAGCTAACAGCCCACATGTATCCAGATACTGCAGGACCAGACAACATGAAGTTGATAACATGCACCTGTAATACTGGACCTGCAGTAAGGTTGGTTGTTGAAGGAATATCTATCAAAAACCTGTCAAATATGGCAGTAGACAGTTTGAAGTGACAGCATTTACAATAGAAGCAGACAACAGCAAGAGTAAAAAGCAAGAAAAACGAGTTATTATGTCTGAAAATGTGTACAGATATTTGTCAAACCACTTTTGCAGCATAATGCACAACCTGGCTTGCACATTGCACATTGTTTTCTTGCAACAACTAAACAGCAAAATAAGCCGTTTGTAATTGCCTTCCAGAACACATGTTATGAAAATTTTAGGTTTGACTGCCACCCCTGTGGTTAAAGTTTGGTTTGGTTTCGGCACAAAGAATACTTGGACGAAGTTATGAAAAGATAAAAGTCATAGTTAAAACAAGCCTACACTGACTTTTTAGATTCTACTGGATTTATATTTGTTCTCAGAGGATGGAATTCTTTTCAGAGCAATTTACTTGAGGATTGATGGACGCGTTAAGGTTGACTGAAAGAATACAAAATCTGTTGCTTTCTGCTGAAAAACTGATGTTTATTTTATATTTATATTACTTCTGATTTAATTTTGGTGGGTAAGATGAAAGACTGATCCATGTATCATCCGTTCTTTCAATTATTCACATCAGTTTGATAAACTACAAACAGAAAATTCTAATAGGTTTTATTTTTGTTTTTATTGTTATGAAGCCTCTGCCTCCTCCTGTTGGTGGTTCTTCTGCAATCACGTCTCA
>JAPZEA010000009.1:4665292-4678174 GCA_029783685.1 Heniochus monoceros
AAAAAAAATAAAAATAAACCAAGCATGAAAAGAACATGTTTAAATTGAGACAATAGTGTCGATCGTATTAGTGCTGTTTGTAGAAATGGCTCCTGGCTCTCATTACAAGAATTCTGGGTCATGGGGTCACCGTGGGGCCCCACCTGCAAAAACGGGGATTTGGGACGGAGACTTGGGGTGCCAGAGAATTATGAATGTGGCCCCTTGTTTTACTCAGACTGCAGGCAAAGGTTCCTTAACTCTCCCTCCTCCTAGGCTCAAATCAGAATCTCATTGTAGTTTTTGCTTTCTTTTTTTTCTATATATGTAAATATAGTATAAACAGTATTTTCTGTGCGGTGGGGAGAGAGAGACAAATGTGTATTAGTCTTTGCAGAAGTTGAGTCATTTCTAACTGTTGATATTCAGCTCATTGGAATTCTCTGAGGGAATTCCAAACCAATCTATCCAAACGCAAGTGTTGAATGTAGCTTATTGGGTGCACAGTGTGCATATAAGGCCTGCGAGAGGGCAGCGGAAACCAGACTGCGTGGAGTTCAGTCATTCAGAACCTCTGCATGCTGAATAGTCAATGGCTGTGGATGGGCGTTGAGCACAGATCTCGTGTGTCCCACACCGTCCCTGATGTTGCTGACGTAGACTGCTTGAGTCAGGCTGGACGATAAAGGACTGGAAGATGGATGCAGGTGTGGTGAGGTCTCGTGATGCTTGCATACGTGTCTGCAGCCTCTTGTGTGTTCACGGCGCAGGCCCGGAGGTCTCAGCTGAGCGGCGAAAGAAGGGGGCCAACATGTAGAATATTGGTCCATTTTAAAAGTAAATAAGGAGCCCGTCCTCCTCCTGGCCATCACATGACGAGCCAACCCCAGTCACTCCTGGCCCTCCCCTCCTTCCCTCCCCCTCCCACTTTTAACCCCGCTCTACATGTTCCTGTCAGTGGACTTGTCCGTGTCCATGGCAACAGGGCCCCACCCCCACAGGGCAGAGAGGGCCCTTGTTACCCTTGCCTGAAACAGGGCTAGTCCCCCCCACCCCCCAACACCACACCCCACTCACACCCCCCCTCCCCAAATCAAAGGCTGGGACTAGGGAATGTATACCACCACCACCACCCCCAACCCCCACCCCACCCCATACCCTGGCTGACTTCTTCTGTGTGGAGCTATAGGTTAATCCGACTGGAAGTGCTTGGTGCATTTGCACATTTTGCTTGGCGTTCCCACCGCAATGCAGAGCATACAGAATGTGTGGGGAGAGGGGGCCGGATCAGCCAGGAATGGCACAGTGGGCCGGAAAGGGCTGGAATTCTTCTTGGAAGTTATTTGGGAATTTTCTTTACAATTTGCCCGTTTAGAATTAAGTAGTTTCTTAATGTCTCAAATTAAATATGTTGTTGAACTGCTTTTGGCTTGATTACGGTCGTAGTGGCTAAACTGTGGAATTTCAGCTACTGCGGGCCTTGTTGCACATGTGCAGTACGTCTCACTGCGCAGACGTGCTTGTGTGTAATTTTTTATTTTTAAGTGACTTTTTGTTGCATATGCTTTTTTCATACATCTGAGTCCATGGTGTAAAGAGTGAGTTTGTAAATGCTGCATATTGTAAGGTGTTATCTTCTACATAGATTACAAAAAAAGCCATTAGCAGCTGAGCAAGTAGATGAGCTGCATTTTAGACGTCATTTAACAGCTCAATGAAGCTTGAGGAAAAGAACAAGAGAGGTGTGTGTAGTGGAACTCTTTACCTTAAAGTTTTTACACAGGAAGCAGGAAACGGTGTCCACAAACTTACACTTAAATTAGCTGCACATGCTGCATATGTATCAGGTATGTGCGGAGTGAGTGTGAGGCTGGTGTGGAAATGGGTCGGGGTCAGGGTTTGTGTTTCCAGATTGTGTGTGTGTTCATGCTTCAGCTCCCAAGCCGTGTGTACATTTTGTTCCTTTAGGTTTGTGTGTGTCAACAGGCAGGGGGACTTTGGAGTGGCCTGCACTCCTCTCACATTTTTATACAACATCCACACGCATGCAGACACTTGTGAAACTCTGTGACTCATTGATGCACTAGTTCCATTGTCTGCATGACCTCCACACATTGCCGGTATACTCACGCTGCTGTACACAAACTGTAACTAAATCAGCGAACCTTCAAGCTAAAGGGATGAATTGGGGATGTCTGTCCTGGTTGTTTCTAGTGACGGAGCACAGCAGCACCATTGTAACTGCTAGTCTCCACTTGCTTCTGCTTGTGTGCACACTCTCTACGAACAAGCACGCAATTTTGATTCTTCCCATTTAGTGTGACGAGGCTAGCGGAGATTCCCTTTGGTTTCTGTTTGGCACCTGCACCACCCCCTCCTGTCCCCCCTCCTCTTTTTTTTGTTTTTTTTTGATACAACAGCTGGATGCTCCTGGATAAGTGTCTATTTTGGTTGAAAAGAGTGGACTTGAGTCTTGCAGTGGTTGAATCCTCTTGATGCAATGCTACAGGGCACTTGTTTGACTCAGAGCGTAGACAAGACATTCTTGTATAGCATAATCTTTGCCTTTTCAATCCCTTTTTTTTTTTTTTTCTCCTCCTACTCCTTTCTGCCGCTTCACTTCTCCCGCTTCTCTCCCCCATCTCGCTCTTCGCACTCTGTTTGACACAATTGGTGATTTGGCACAATGGGCGTGGTGCGCTTTTAGCTTAATTTTTATTTTGAGCACCCTCAACTCCATTTAGGCCACCCAGTGGAGGTTCCAAATCACCCCTTTACCCGCTTTTTCTCCATGGCTTCCTCCCACTTTTTACCCCGGGTGTCTCAGTGCACCTGCTGGGTTGGGAATGGAATTAAGGCAGAAGTCATATCCGCAGCTTCTTCATCCTGGTCTGTGTTACTAGATGGCGAAGGGAATAAAGAACTGCTGTTTTGTTTTTTTTTTCTCCAGTTTTTAAATAAGACCCACTTTCTGTCATTTGTATCATTGTGCCATTGGTATTGTCGGCTACTAACTGTCTTTCTCCACCCTCTTCTCTCCCATCTCTCTTCCCATCTACCTTCATCAATTTCTTTTCTCTCCCTCCTCCTTTATCCATCCCCCACCCTCTTCCTCCCTTGTTCTCTCTCCAGGAGCTGTAAGCTGCAGATCAGGAACATCCCGCCTCACATGCAGTGGGAGGTGAGTGCTAACAGGCTGCTAACTGCTTCCAGGGCGGGGCACCATCGGGCAGCCTGACTGGGCTCTCATTTAGTGGCCTCTGGAGTCACCTTGCCTCCCTTTTGGGTTTCAATTGAGCAGGCGCTTGATGATTTGTTTGAACAAGGCTGCAGCTCAGGCCGGTGTAACGCAGCGACCAGTGGATGGAACTGTGATTGGTAGAGCAGAAATTATTGCAAATACCACTGGAAATTTGATAATGAAGATTGTATGGTTGAATTTGTGCAATTTAGCTGCACAGCAGATTGGGGAAGCCAGGATAGATGGTCACGGTTTACGAAACAAAGACATTTGAGGACTTTAGAAAGAGTCAGTCTGTCGCAAAAGTAGGATCTCCAGGTTGATGAGGCAGGGTCACACACACGGGGACACTTTAAGCAGCTACATGATCTTTTTAAGCATCACACGGCTGCATGTTTTGGCTACTTGCTCAGCAGGTTTTTAAAGCGTTTTGAAAAAGCTTGCTGTTGATTGATTCTTGGGCTGCACGGGATCTGATGTGCTTCAATGGGAAACGTGACTTAATTGTTCTGTCATGGTGTCCTTCAGCACTGATCACATGTGCTGGTGAATGCCTTTTCACGCCCCATGTTTTCTTGCAAAAAAAAAAAAAAAGCATGTGGAAATGAAATAAAAATAAACCGAGTGTATTGTCTTGAGGGCTTGTGAAACATTCATGCGGCAGGCGTGGGGTTCGACGTGGCCCCCTGGCCAACTCGAGTGTGCAAATCTTATATCCTTATATGGTTGATGGGCTATTTATTTTTTTTAGAAAGTCAATTTGGCTTTTCAGGACTTTGTGTTGTTGGTTTTTGTGTGTTTCATTTGCACACTCAGTCTGGAAATGTAGTGATTTGAGTTTATTAAAGATTCACACATGTCAGTGTTTCCTTCATGCAGAAGGCAGAGAGAATAAAACCAGCACCTGTACAATTTAAAGCAATCCAATACACCGGCCATGCAAGAAACACTAAATGCTTGAAGCTTACCAAGTTTAACTTATTAGGCTTTGAGGCTCTAAGAAAATGAATTTCTTAATTTAAGGACGTAGTTTGCGGTGTCAGAGAACATAATATAGAGCGTTTGTATGGTCAGTTTGTAATGCAATAACACAATCTATAAACACCACCACACACTACACTTAATTCACACTCCTGACACTGGTGACACAATACAGTAAAAAACGCCAAGTAATGTAATATTTATACAACTGGATATGATAGAGGTCAGTTAACCTGAAACAGGTGGCTTATGTCCACTACGTGTCTGGTACACATGCAACTTAGAGAGAGCTCCCACATTAAGACAACTAAAATTAAAATTCATGACTTGCTGTTAATCTGCTCTAAAATGAGAGTTGCACACACAACTATTCCAACACAGGTGACTTTTAAACCCCCTGAATTATTTGACATGATATTGGGATTAAGTCTGGGAGCGAACCTTTTGGTATTTTAGGCAAAAATACAGCCACAAATTTTCCTGCGACAAATTCTTCAGAAAACCACGTTTGAATTGATCATGCAAAACTGTCCCATTGTTGCACAAGTGGATGAGTACACTGCATGTGTGAATAAAAGTTTTTTTTTTTTGTTTGTTTTTGTTTTTTTACAGAGGATTTAAACTGAGTTGAAGCTGTAAAAATCATGCTCAAGGTCTTTTTTTTTTTTTTTTAAATCTCAAGTATAATCACTTGTTTTCCATGAAGGGTTAAAGGGCAAAAACATATCATGTAAAAATGATTAATATCAATAGAAATGGTGGACTGTAACATGGTCAGATTTCAAGGCCACTGCCTGATTAGTGAAGTGTTGAGCAACGGTGGTGTGTGTGTGTGTGTGTGTGTGTGTGTGTGTGTGTGTGTGTGTGTGTTTGATGGAAAAATAAAAAGGAAATACTCTTCTGTTATTCTTTACTTTTAATTAGAGTTGTCTCAAAGTGCAAAGTGATGGGCAGATGCCCCAAGATGCACATGAAACATGCACAGTCCCTATATGTTATTGGTCCTGGACTTCCAAAACAAATTTAGTGTAGTTGTGATATTGTCTGATTTTACTGAGAAAGTGATGAAGCTGTGAAAGGTCTATTGGCTTTGTGCCTTTCATATAAGTGTGTTTTTACATTACAGAGTGTTGAACAGATGATACTGAAGTTGTGTTTTGCTTAATGATAAGATAAAAAGGCTGCAAGCCAGACTTTAAAAACAAACAAACAAACAAAACCCCGCGACATCAGCAACACTGTTTTGAAGACATTTTCAGATTTTTACGAAAGGCTGTTATATTCAGCTGAAGCAATGAAAAAACAGAAAATAAGTCACATGGATCGATAAATAAAACTATTAAACCATTCCCAAATTGTGAGTATTGTTCAGTCAAAGATAGTCGAAGTTAAATGTTGTGTCTCATTACTCATCATTCATCCTGCCATAATTCAGTCTATCTATATTCATCTTAGTTGCTATAAGCTTGTAGTTCTTGTCCTCCAATCAGACAACAGCTTTTAGCTACCATGTTTTGATTGGTCTATCAGTTTGGGCGTTTTACCGGCGGGTGGACGGTCTGTCCTGGTGTACATGTTGTACGGGACGGTCTGTGTATTGTTCAGTACCGCGTTAGGAGTTATTTCCAACGCATCATTAAACAAACAGAAATGGTACATGGCTAAAGGATTAATTTATTTGGAAGACGACGAATGGAGGAGGATTAAAACAAGGAGCTCGCGCACGAACTTGCGGCAGAACCGTGAGCTCCGCAACGTCAACGGGTGAGTTAACGTACAAAAAGTTAGCTAAACTAGCCAAACTTCGCTACTAATTAATTTTAAAATTTCGACGATTATGGCGCAGAAATGAATTTGTACCTGGGTAAAATGTGATCATTAAAATAGCATCTTTGTGAAACACTGGACAAACGGGTTTAGCTAACGAAATATTAATGTGGCACCGGTACCGTGCTAGCTATCTAACAATTAGCATAAAGATAGCTAACGTGTCGTATGAAACGACGTATTCAGGAGGAAACGGCTAGCTAATATAAAGTAACGTTAAAGCTTGTGTTTAATGACTGACAGTAATTATTTACTGTAGATTACTGTTGTTAAATCCAGTAGAGGAAGAAGTGTAGCTCCTTACATGTGTAAAAAGAGTACTCAGGTAAAAGTATCTAAGTATTATCTACTGAAGTTTCAAAAGTAAAAGTAGTAATTCTGCAGAAAAATCATCCCTGTCCCTGTTTTACTGTTAAATATGATTTTTTTAAAAAATTAATATTATAGCTGCATTAATGTGTATATTGCACCTTACGCTATAGATATTTAAGTTCCAGCTGATCCAACAGGGCTTTTAAGTGGCACATTTAGCTGAAGAAGGAGGAAAAATTTCTCAACCCGTAAGGGAGCACTTCATCCTTCAGTTTATCAGAAAAAAAATCAGATTCAAGCTTTGGTGATGGCCCACATGGCCTTCACTGGACAGGAAGCTATGAAAATGTGTAACGTGAAAAGTACCTAGTAACTAAAGCTGTCAGACAAATGTAGTCATGTAAAACGTGCAATATTTGCCTCTGAGATGTAGTGGAAGTATAAAGTTGCATAAAATGGAAATACTCAAGTATAGTACCGGTACCTCAAATTTGCACTTAAGTACAGTACTTAGTAAATATAGTTATGTTTCACCACTGATTGAATCTTTATTCAGTTAACAGGTCAGTATCGTTATCAGCCAGTTTACATGGTGGAAATGGATGACAGTCCATGTAACATGACTTCATTAAACTGCACTCCTCAAATTTAGATTTTTAGAAGTTTTTAGGCTCACTTTTATGACTGGCTGTTTCATGTCAGCTGCCCATTATGTTTTAATCCCTTAATTATAGGTATTCAATAATTGCTTAATGATTTTAGAAAATTTGATTTCCAGCAAGTTGAGATTTTACCAAATCTGAACATGACTTTTTAAAATGTTCTAAGCTGTCTGCCTTCACCAACTGGCAGTGTGTCGGAGACTGCGTGCTTGTTGCTGTATTTACAAATACCACATTAATGACTGTAACTGATATGTTGGCATGACATGTAACCTGAGCTTTTAAAGAAGTGGGAATTCATTTGTTGTGTCAATTAGAATTGCTGATGAGGATAATGATCCACATGACCTTTCTCAACATAATCATAGTTAATCTCAATATGATACAGTAAACATAGTGTGTACCATGCTATGAGCCACTGATTGTATGTTCAGAAGATCACTTGTACAATCATAGGTATACTGTATCAGGGTGAAATAAGTAAATAAGTAACATAAAGATGACAGTACAGTAATGCCAAAGCTCAAGTTTTCAAAATGCATCTTTTTGATTGGAATACATTTTTTTGACATAAATAATGGTTATAAAGACTTTCCTGTTGAAAGATTAATTTTGTATTGATGACAAAAATAATATAAATTATAATAACTATGCTTATGTAAACTTAATTTAACGTTCATAATATAGGGTTGTCCACAACACATCCCAATTCATGTAATGTTATGTGTTAATGTTTATTGTTTATGTAGTTATTATTTCTTAGGTTTTAAGTTTTACAGCAATACATGTATTTTGTGTTATTGTTGATAGAAATTTTCTATGCAGTTTCCAATTACCTTTTATATTTGCTGCTAATGTTTTTTTGACTGCTTGGTCACAGTCCTTTTATTTAAAATCTATCAAATATATTTGTTTATGATATGTGACAAATATTGTCTGCTATCCATTATTTTGTGTTGGAATCTGCCTAAAAAAATCCAGTATTATTCAGTTTTATTTCTGTCTGCCTTAATCCAGTTCATCAAGCTATTCTTTCCCCTGAGAGTGATGAGGTGAAATTCTGATTTATTGTCAGAGGTCATGTTGACAAACTGCCTATTTCCATTCAGTCCAAATACACACTGAGGCTGTTCTCTCTTCTGTTTTACCACCTTTTAACACTGTCACGCTCATCTTTTATTTTCCTCTTGCTGACTTCCTCCTGTCTCCTTGTATCTCTTCACATGCTGGCAGTTTTCTTTCTCTCGTGATGGATGAACACATAGCTACGCACAAAGATTAAATGCTTCAAATTACAGATATAGATTCACAGTGTTTTATTACACATGACAAACACACTCAGTATACTTATTATTCCCTTTACATCTGTATACCTCTCCTGCGCATGTGACGTTATGTGTCTGAATTACTTTCTTCCATGTGACATTGCTGTACACCGTGTGACCACACTTCTTCGCTCACTTGCTCTTTTTTTAGTTTTCCTATGTTATTTTTGCCCTCATCCCTCCCTTCAACCTCCTCCGTCTCCACTTCTGCTTCACTTCGCATGACATACATCCCCTTCCCCGACTGAGAAACCACCACTGTTTTCCCCTCTACTGTGTGTCTCTCCGACAGCCTCCCGTTTTTCATCCATCCATCACTCTGTTTGTGGTGACGAGATGTGGAAATATGAAAAGCTGAGAGACAAATGAGAGCGAAGGTGGTGGCGTTGGAGGAGGAGGAGGAGCAGGAGGAGGGATGAAACATATTCACTAAGAGACTTTACTGTGGATAGAGCAAGGGAGGAGAGTGTCGTCTTGCCTCCTCTCTCTCCCTCTCTTTCTCCCCCCTCCCTCTCTCTCCCTTCTCTCTCTCGCTCTCTCTCTCTCTCTCTCTCGCTCTCTCTCTCTCTCTCTGTGAGAGCATGTGTGTTGGTGTGTGCGCCTCCCGTCTCTCCCGGCTCTGCTGTTGTTCGCCGCCGCCACAGATGAGCTGGGAAGAGGAGGGAAAGCGGATGTATCTGGCCACAGGAAAACAGGAGGAGTTTGGACCGGCATGCAAGACTAAGCTGCGTCTCTGATCATCAGCGGCTCTCTCTCTCTCTCTCTCTCTCTCTCTCTCTCTCTCTCTCTCTCTCTCTCTCTCTCTCTCTCTCTCTCTCTCTCTCTGTCTCTGTCTCTCTCTCTCTCTCTCTCTCTCTCTCTCTCACTCTCTCTGTCTCTCTCTCTCTCTCTCACTCTCTCTGTCTGTCTCTCTCTCTCTCTCTCTCTCTCTGTCTTTCACACACATACAAACACACACGTGCGCTCTCAGACTCACACACACTCGCGCCGGCTGGATGTCTTCTCGCTAGGCTGAACGAGAGAGGTGCTTAGGCTTGTCATTAGTTGGGGGACACGGGAGATCCTGAGAAGCCTGTGTGTGTGTGTGTGTGTGTGTGTGTGTGTGTGTGTGTGTGTGTGTGTGTCTGTCAACATGCGTACACTCTCATGCATGAGACTTACCGCGTGTGTGTGTTTGAGTGGAGATGAGTCGGGACGTTAAATACACAGCTTTGATTGACTTGCGGTTTAAGTGATTCTCACCTCTCGCTCCGGGTGTTACAGAGGACTTACCTCTGGGATTTTTGTCAATGAAATCGAGCAGTCACAGAGGGTGACAGAGGATGGAGTGGAGGGGGGCAGTGTGAGATTTGGGTAGAGTGTGTGTGTGTGTGTTTTTGTGTTGGGGAGTGTAATAGGCGCCACAGGCAGGCTGGCAGCCACAGTAACTCTCAGCTCAAGGGAGTCATTGAGAGTGGAGGTGGAGAGGAAAGGGATGCCCTGAGGGAGCATCTTTCTCCTCTGTCTCTTACTCTCCATAGTAGTTATTTGGGTTGTGAAGATCTTTGCCTCCTTGTGTATACTTCCTCTTCTTCGTCAGTTGTTGCTTGTCTTTGCTGTTTTTCCGTGTTTTTCATGTTTTCTATCAGATCTGCAGCAGGTCTCTGTTCTCCTACTTTTGCCTCTTTGTCTTTTGTGCCTCTATTTTCCTCCTTCTTTCTTCTCTCTTTCTCTCTCTGGCTGCTCTCTTGCTTTATTCGTATGCTCAGTATGATTATAGGCTATGAATCTAAGTCTTTTATTGACGTTCCCTCTCTGTTTGTGCAGGTGTGAGTGCACTGTGGGTTGGAGGGCTGATGATGGATCTAAAGGAGAGCTGTGGCAGTCAGTGGAGCCAAGAGAGCTCCAGTCTGCACCCCACCTCCTGGCAGGCCTTCGCTCACACCAGCACACTGCATGGCCTGCGCTTCATCTTCCCTTATGGTCAGCCCAGTGCACGCCGCTTGCTCTGGGCTGTGGCTTTGCTGGCCTGCCTGGGATTGTTAGCCCTGGAGAGTGCTGAACGCCTAGCCTATTTCCTCTCCTACCCTCATGTGACCAGCGTGGATGCCGTTGTGTCAAGCAGCCTGGTCTTCCCCGCTGTGACCATATGTAACCTCAACGCTTACCGCTTCAGCCGCCTCACGCGCAACGATTTGTACCACGCCGGAGAGCTGCTGGCCCTGCTTGATGTGCACCTGACAATCCCCCAGCCGCACCTAGCCGAGCCTGATGTGCTGGCTTTCCTGCAGGAAAAAGCCAACTTCACCGCCTACAGGCCCAAGGCGTTCAGCATGAAGGAGTTCATTGAGAGGGTCGGCCATGACCTCAAAGAGATGATGCTCTACTGCCGCTACCAAGGCCAGGAGTGCAGCCACAGTGACTTCAAAACCGTGAGTCCACTCATGTTTTTTTTTTTTTTTTAAATGTCAGCTCTGGTCTGGGATCAGTTGGAGTCAGAGCTTTCTGCAGCCTCCCAGCTCTCGGAGGACTCTGCTTGTGAGGTGTTCAGTGTGTGTGTTCTCAGTCTTGAGCGTTGCCAGAGATGGATGATTTTGCCAGTAAAATGACTTGATATATGCTGGTACTGTAGTTGCTCTTTCCCTCCCACGCTGCTTCGCTGGGAGTCTCTTGCTGGGTTTCTCTCCTTGGGACTTTGGCTGCACAAGTTGACTCTCAAGCTTTGTTTTGCAAACATATTCTCTGTTGTTGTTTTGTTGTTGTCCTCAGCCTTCACCACATAATAGCATTGTGCTTACTGGCACATACATTACTGCAACAGGTCTACAGTGTTTTCGTCACTGAAGGCAAGTAATTGTTTTGTCTCGGGCCATAGTGAAAAGTAAATTTACCCAAATCCCTCTGCCAGTTTCTTTATTTCTTCAGCCAAGGAGTTTTCTTTCTTTTTTACCACAAATGAGAACATTCTCAAGATGTTTGTGTCCCTTCTGGATTGTCTGATAGAGCAGAAAAACACAGGCAAAATGTGCCATTATTTGGATGGTTGCTGGTCTTAATTTGTCTCTAATCTGGCTTGCTATAGAGTGTAGCGCCCTGTTGTTTTGCTTGTTAGGTGTCAATACTGTGCTTGTAACACCTGACACAGACCAGAGCTAGGTGGTGTTGGTCAAGTGTAGTCTATTTTGTTGCACTGACAAAACTGAAATGCTGACCGCTTTAGGCCTTTGTGTTTCAGCAAATACTTTACTTTTTGGTCAAAGCGAGCAAGTTCTGGCACAAGCTGGTTTTGACACAAAACACTATTCTGAACACCCACTTGTTGCATACTTAGACTCCCTCAGACTGATTGTTAATTAGGTCCGTCAGTGAGTAGGTGAGGAGCACACTGCTTTCAATATGTGGATGCTAGAAAAATGGAATATTGAAGCTTTAATGGCACAGCCTAGTCTCTCTGTTGAGAAAACTTGACCTTGTGAGTAAAAATCCTGCCCGTTTTTTTTTTTTCAATGACAAACAAGATGTTAAGAGGCATTTTAGATCTCGTAAGATGTCTTGGAAAAGTGTTGTGAAGGATTTTGTTGGTGGTATTTTAAAGGACCAGTGATTTGAAAGGTTTACCTCACTTCCACAAGTCATGTATCCATATCATTTCTGCAGACCATTTTGAAATGCATGTTGTAGACTTTTTGGATGTATTTATTCTGCTGTTCTACTGTTAAAGACTGTTGGCAGACTCTTTAGTTGTTTAATCCATTACACTGAACTCCTAAATCTGCATTAGTTTTGTTGGTGTTGCATTATTATTGCCTGGTAATTCGGTTTAAGTGCTAATTTATTTTGAGACAACTTCACATGATAATGATTTAAGTATGAGTAGGGTTGGCTTTTGGTGGTACTTTATTAAACCCGGTAATCCATTGAATCCATGTCTTATTGAATCTAAATTGGTTCAGATTTCAACATTTACAAGTAACAGAAGTTATAAATATTTTTTAAGTGAAAACCTACATTTGGTTCATAACCTGTAGCTACAACCTGAAAATGAAATGAGCAACATTCACACCTTATTTTTCATGAGCTGCTTCAACTCAAATACTGGATGTCCTTATTCAGAACTGTCAAGTTGATAAGCTGAAACTGTCAGTATCAGTATGCTCAAGGTTGTGCATATATGTTGTGCGTGCTATGTAACAATCCATCTGTGTGATGAAATTACCGAAGTAGGTGTGGTACAGCTGTGTGTGTGTGTGTGAGACTCTGAGGCAGTGCTAAACCGATCATCTGGACGGAGATTGTTTTCGTTTTAAGGTAAAAATGGATTAGTGTGGACATAGCCAGAGCCACTTGTTTGTGGGAGGTGAGGGTGTGTGTGCTTGTTTGTGTCTGAGGTGAATCGATGGCACATTGCTGTTGCACTTTGTAGTTGTAGTCTATTGTGCGATTAATAATCATGTCCCCAGCTTAAGTACATTTTTGGAAGGCTTCACAATTCTGTTTTTGATTACATTTCTAGTGAAATATTCGCATTTTGCTCATTTCCATTCAAAGTCACACATGTCCAAAAAATAAAAATATA
>JAPZEA010000009.1:4841295-4852452 GCA_029783685.1 Heniochus monoceros
AACATCTGGCGGATTGCAGATGGATACTGTGCAATTTCTTTTCATTTTGTCAAGTATTGAAATTGTGAAGTCATCCACCTGAAAACAGCGAGACAAACAGCAACGCCAAAGAAGCGTAATGTTGAGATGCATTTACATGACCGCAACAGCTATTCTCTTGTGAATGCAATGAACATGATTTTCAGCATTTCAAGGGTTCATCAAAGCTTGAAACAACAGAAAACATATATCATATCACTTCCTCTGGCTGCGTGTGTGAGAAACAGAGAGCTTTGCATGGATTTGCACAGCACAGACTGGCAGAAGCTGAGAGCAAACCAACAAAACTCGCTGTAAACCCACCAGAGCTCCACCTTGAAGTATGAACAGGCTGATAAATGAGGGGAGGTGGCCAGCAGTACCTGAAGTGCACAAACTGCAGTAGATCGGTGTGTACTACCTGCACTGTGAGCACTTTGGAACTGCAATGTCGACAACATGTTCAGCTTCAGTCTTAAAGTCATGAGTGTTTCTAAAGAGGGAAAGACCTGCGCACACACACACACACACACCGATGCGAGACAGTTTATTCAAACAATAAATACACAAGTCTAATTTACAGAACTAAACCATATCAGTGTTGTAAAAAGAAAGACATGAGGCATTTCAGCACAAAGATAAAATAGTTTTGGGGCAAATGTAGTGAGAAATATTTCAGATCCTGAACGAGAACAAGCCCACCAGCCAGAAGGAGCAACTAGGGCAGTAGATGCTGAACTACTTCACTAACTACACTAGATGCACCTTAGCTGGAGAGACCTTAAGAGAGGCGGGGGACTGATGTGCTGGGTTACTTCCAACTCCCCCTGGCAAGACACCTCCAGTCTGGACCCCCTGAAACAAAAACAAAATTAACTGAAAGTGACAAATGAAGAGAAATATTTAAACAGATCCTAACAATAGCGCATTGTTGGAGAATGAGTACAAGCTTTAAAAGCTGCAGCCATGTGAAGGTGTTCTGCCCAGGGATGTGTAAACTAAACATCTACTTACACAGCTTCAAGAATGACAAAACCTTGAAAATTCCTTTAAAAAACCTTTGAAAAGAAAACTTGAAAAATGCTTGTTCAAAGGTTTTTTCCTAAATTTATAATAATTATCCAATAGACTACAAATACCTTCTAATTTGACTTTTACAGGGCTGTGTGGCCGAACAAACCTGTGCAGGACCAGAGCTATACTGACCTATGTTCAACCTGTCCAAAGTAGTACCACCATGCAGAAATACTCCATCACATGGAAAACACATGCATTCAAATTATTTAGGTAAAAGTACAGAAATATCTGCAAAATGTATTTAGAATATCAAAAGGAGATTCAGAAGTTTGCATTAATAGAATGAAGCTTCACAGAGTGACACAATATTGTATTATTTGATTATTATTTTCATATACACATGGTGGAGTAAAAAGTACAATATTCCCTCTGAAATGTAAAGGACAAAAACTTGATGTAAACTACAACAATTCAGACATATGAACAAACATAAAAATGCAACCCGTGAGGTGATCCTGTGATGTTGATGGTGCCCTGGGAAGCATTGACAGAAGCTGTGTAAAAATTTTGTTTGGTCTTGGCATACCTTGGAGACCAGAGCTAGCCTTGTTTTTGTCTCAAACTGGCCGTTTTCCTGTGCAAACACAATTTGTTTGTTATTCTGCCACCTCAAGAATGGCCATTCTGACCCTCGGTTGTGTGGTTTTGCTTTGTCCACTGCTTCCACACCTACAGAATAAGACAAAGGGAGGCACTTCTGAAATATATCACAAGTTTTCACATTGCGAAAGCTGAAGAAAGACAAATCTTCCTTGCTCATGTCTCGAGGAGGTTAGGAACTGCTGGGGGAAAATCACTATCAGCAGCTTTGTGCTCGATGAGGTAGACTGATGGCCAGACATTTGGAGGTGTGCACGTTTAAATATGCTGTGAAGTCAGCTTCTTCCAAACCATCTATTCAAACAAAGTAATTCTACTGCTTTGAATTAGTCCTCATTTCTGCAGGCACTCATCGGTAAGAGGGTTTTATTATTGCAAAGAGGAGAAAAAAGAAGAGATGATCCCCGAGGTGATCTGCAGAACAGATGAGGTGACAGTTCTCAAAGCTATTCTCTAACCTGCCCTAGATTTTCATAATTGTTCAAATTCAGTTCCAAGTTATGCAGACAGTCAGCTCGACTTTGCTATTAATGAACACGCTGCATCGCACAGTACCTCTGGTGCTTCGGCAAGTTTTTTGTCCATAGTTCTGAGAAGAAGTTGTTTTTCCCATCTTTGCGTCGTATCCTCGTGTTTGCTTTCTTGTCTGATAAATTGTTCATCTTGTGTGTTTACCCCAGAAAGATGTGCGGTCATGTTAGCAGTAGCTAATGGGGATCCAGGTAAAGATGAAAAACTACTTTACTGTTACTCTGCACTGCTGTGGAAGGAATCTTTATTATCTTTATTAAGGTGTCTGCTCGTGTGTTACATACTATCTGTTGGGTGTCGAGCTGCTCTTGAAATTTGCGGTTTCATAAAATCTCCCGCTTTTTTTCTCTGTTGTTTTCCCAAGACTCAAGATAACCAAAGATAAACAGATGACTCTTATGTGCTCCTTTGCTCCCTTTCTCTTTCTCTGTCACTGTCTGAGGGTTGTGATTCACTACAGGCTGCAAAGCCTTTAGATACGCTTTATCCCGCTGTCTGTAAAACACAGTCTTTTCACATTACAAGTGCTTGAAAAAAAAAAAAATAACAACACGGTAAATTGAAGTGGTGAAATAGAAAAGATGTTGTAGAAAATGTTGATCTCAGGCACATTATACACAATGTGATAGAAACATCAGCTGTGCAGCCTGCAGTGGGTATAAATAATTCTTCATTCTGCAGAGAGTTGAACTTTAGAGCTGTGAACAATGGCTCAACACTACTTGTATCTGAATAGGTTTGAGGGTTTCAGTAGCATTTTATCCAGTCTGGATCCAGTTTTGAATCTCTTGTTGAATCTTCTTAATCTTTAATTATCAGTAAAATTATTCATACATGATCCTTTCATCTAGCCTTTGTGAGGCAGCTGGATTACGAGAATCCATCTTACAAGGCTTCAAGTTATCAGTTAGCATAGATGCTACTATAGCATCGGTTATCTCACAACTGACTTTTCTTGATGTAAAAGATGCTTTCCTTCTTCTCTCCACTGGCTTCGGCAAGCGTCCTAATGCAGCATATGGTTTGCTGATCTCATTGGTTGAAGTTAGCCCATGATAGACTGTGATAGGCAGATGGTTCATCCAATCACCTGCCAGGTATTTTTTGAAAGTGCCTGCCATTTTCCAAACAGTTTCTATGGACAACTTCCCATGTGGATCTGTGTAACAAACCTTCTGGCACGTAAGGTTAATCTAGCACCATCGTCAGGGTCAAGGCGAATTAATTACATTGGAGCCTAGATCCCAACTGGAATTTTACAAAGTAAAACATGCTAAACATTATACCTGATCAGCATCAACGTATTAGCATTTTAAGCATGTTGACTTTAGCATTTAGCTTAAAGCACCACCATGCCTACGTATAGCCTTACAAGTCAACTCTTAGTCATGTTTATTCCCTTGGTAACAAGTAGACAAATAGAAAATGAGCATCCGTAACCCTAACACTTGTTTCCAGTTTTTTTAAATCAGTGAACCTGATTGACTGACATACCTGCTGTTTCACAGTTCCTAGCAATCTTCCATCAGACTGTCTTCAAAGTAAACTCCTTTAAATGTCACAGTCTGTCAGTGTGTTTTCTTGCATCAGGTGGGACTTTGGTTACGTCAGCTTTGTGCCTGAGGCTAATGAGATAGTAATGAGCAATTTTAGGCCTGTCTGTGTCTCAATTATTGTTTTCCTCCCCTTCTTCTGATAAGATCCAACATATGAGTGATGAAGTGGTTTCAGATTCAAATTTCATTTTCATGGGAAATCCATTTGCTCTGCTAGCAGAATCTGTCTGGCCATGAGTGATCTGCTGGTACATTACAGTGTGCGGAACAATCAAATCACCTTAATAAGATTGATCACTCCAATAATTAAGGCTTTGTCTCTGTTCTTCCTAAACTGATGAAATACCTTCCCGTGCCCCCAAACTCTCCGTTATCTGCCATGACCAAAGTAGCTAGAACCAAATAAAGCAATGTGCTGAATCATTTGCTGGCATTTGGCTGCATCTGCCTGCCGCTTAAAAAAAACTCCACACTGTTGTTATGTTTCTCTGAGGAGGAAAAAAGAGGAATTTTGGAAGAGAAGGCAGTATCCAGCCATGTGTGTTTAGGCATCATGGAGGGTCTGTTGGTTTACTGCGCACAGATTTGTCCTGAAGTCTGGAGTGAGTCCAGATAGCCAGCCCTTTGACTGGGGAGTCTGGGATCCTGGGAGGACATACAGCCATGAGCTGTGGTGTATGCTGTTTCTGAAATGATTCTAGCAATAGCAGAGCTGTTTTATTAGTTTTGCTAATTTAAATGCAAACAAGGACACTAAAACATGCACACGCCCACACTTAAATACACAAACTCATTCTGCTCTTTCTCTTTTTTCTCGCTCACTAAGACGCACACATATAAACACAAATAAACAGGTATCACACTGTTCTCCAACTTGGCCACTGTGCAAAAAAATCAATAAATTGTTTTTCTCAGACAAACTTCCAGTCCATTGTTCCCTCTTCCCTGTGGTGTTGTAGCAAATAAAGGCTAGAAATCGTGGAGATTCTTAGAGCTGGCAGAGTAGAAGTAAAGAAGCCAGTCTTTTAGCCTGCGGAGTGTTGAATATGTCCTCACATATTGCAAACTGGTGTTTAGGAATAGAAAACCAGAAAAAAACAATTATTCCTGAATTAGTCTGGCTGTTATTTACATGATTGCTCAGTATGTGAGGCGTGCATTCAGACCACATAGAGCAGAGCTTGCACATAATTTATACTTTGCATGCTGGGTGGTGTGCTGTACAGTTCAGGATCATAGAGAGTGTTTTGTAAAAACCCAGCTCCTCGTGGACCGCTAGTGGTTCAGTTCCAGCTCAGCTGCTTCCAGAAGCCATCAGCTCTCTAATGAAGTGACGCACATTGGGATTGCAGCCATTCAATACATACTCCCGCAGTGACCCAATATGAGTTGTCCTCTCTCTCCTGTCCTCCCACTCTTTAATTTCCCAACCTGACTTTACATCCCACTCTTTCTCCATCCTCGCTGAGGTATCGGGGCTCTGCCAATTTCTTGCATTCTCTCCAGTAGATTAAGAGAGCCACAGGGGACAGCCCAGAATGATGGGAGAGGAGCACGAGAGGGAGAACAAATGCATCTAATACTCTAGCCAGTGCCATCCTGTCTCTCAAGAGCCTTGTGAGTTGGCGTTTGAACTAAATGGTATGATTAGATTGGCCCTGTGTTCCAACAGTTGCCCTGCCCACCGGTGCCCAGAGGCTTTATGCGCTTTCCACTTCCACTAAAAGCATCGCGGCTCCGCCTTTGGGTGCCAATGTGCCATTTGAGAGAAGTTGTTTGGTAAAGTGTGCCTTGTAGTGGAGCCCCGCAGAGAGGGTGATGATTGAGGCTGATGTGGAGCGGAGGAGTATCAGCGAGCGACTCGGCCCTGTGGGGATGCATGTTACACTGATGACATTATTAAAATGGATAGATGAGGAGCCCCAGGAATAGAAACGTTTCCGTGTTTGTTGATGCTTGTAGGGTACACATATTTGTAGAGGCTAGTGAAGGTTACGCACTTAATAATCTTAATACTGTTTGTTAAAGATCTACAAATGTTTACTAATGTTAATTCATCATCCATTCACTGCTGCTGTTATCCTGCTCTGGGCTGTGGGGGCAGTAGTCTAAATATAGTTGCTTGACATACCCACCTGCAGCCACGTCTCTCTGCTCCATAATGATCATCAGACGTTCTAAAACTGATTGATGCGGTTCGGTCTTGAGAAACGGTTCTAAATTTGTCCACATTTTTGTCCACAATTGATTCATCGACAAGCTTTTGGTTCCTGAAAGGGAACTTTGGTCTTCCTGGGCGTCTGTCTGCCATGGCTGCTGGTGTGTCAGCACTAGGGCTGGATATTGTGCTGAGGCAACACTTGTGTTCCAGCACTTACACCAAAAATGCATTTTTAGATACCCTACTTTGAGAAATATAAGTCAAATGTTTACAAATGCCAATGGAAAGGATTTATGTATTGTAGGCTTTCCAGCAATTTTCTATAGCACAGGTTGACTATACTGCGTTTGCTCATATCATCTAAAAATTGATACACTTTTATGAAATGATTCAGATGGTTTATCACATCAACTAAAGATTTTCTTGGAGGAAATCCAGTATTGACAATTCGCATTTGATGTTCGGTTTAATCCAGCGGTCGTGCTACTCTGTAAACCAGCACTGAAAGTGAAAATGTTAACTTTTGTTTTCCAGGTTAACCCAGGTTGATGTTTTGGCAGCAGCAGCACAACAATCACAGTGAGGGTTTAGAAGGAAGTGCTGCCCCTGGGCGAAGCACCTGTTCTACAGTTTCTGCCAAGACCGTTTTGTTTCGTTAGTGTGTATGTGATCGTATACAGTGTGTAACAAAACCTGATTTATGAATATATTCATCCATCCGTACTTCTCTTGTGCTTTCTGGTTGTTGACTGGGTGGGCAGGAGAAAGCACGAGGGAGATTTCAGTGATGAGGAGAAGACATGACATATATTTATCCACAGGATGTAATTCCCAAGCTGTCATATGAGTTGTTATTGTTGTTCGCAGGCTTGTTGGTACATTGCACCCAAGGTGATATTCCAGTCTGCACGGATGTGTGAAGCATGGCATGTGTTCCACATCCTAGGGCATGTGTGTCCCCGTTATATGAGTGTAATATTTAGTTATTTGTCCTGCTTCTGTGAAGGTGAGGGAATATGTGCAATAACATTTTACAGTACCTCAGGTTATAGTCAAGAGTGTCTCTGCAAAAAGACCATTTTACACTTTTATGGTTTCCTTTGTCTTGTTCAGCAGAATGAGCAGTAAATCTGATATAAGTACTAATCTTGTTGTGTTCATGCAGCCTCATTGAGTTGACATCCATGCTCATAAACATGTTCACCCATACAACACTTTTTAATGAGTTCCATTTCTTTGCTATGTCATTAACTTGAGTGGGATTACTTTGTGCAAACAGATCATTCAGTTTCAAAGATTCTTGCAGTTCCACACAGAGCAACCCCAATATTTTTTTTGTCTGATTTGCTTGTAGAGTTTGCTCTCTTCAAAGAAGCTGCACTTCACCTGGACTTCACAGTTACAGCATGCAACTCACTCTAAAATGATAAAATGTCACTTTTACATTACTGTGTGAAAGTACCCAGTGCTTAGTCTGTTAGCTTGATGCTAACACGTAACACATTGACATAAATTAGCATTATGACTGTAATAATATTATCTTAACAAATGATCCATTTTACTTCACATGCTTAACATAAAACCACATGCGCGCTCATACTTACAGGCATGTTTTCCATCTGCTCTGTGGAAACAAACTAATAGATGCTGACTTCACATTACTGATTCACTCTGCTGAAACACTACACACTGACTAGCTACAGCATCCTCAGAGGGTCAAAACTCAAACTCAAAATTCCCAATGGGTTTAAAAACACAGCCACCACTAGATGGAGATATCGTGTGCCACGAGAGGACAGCACATATACAGTGTATGTGTGTGTGGTCATTTTTTTTAAATTCATTCTATTGTAAGTGGAAGGTTTTTGAAAGGACAGCTTTCAAGTTCAATTTTACACGCAAAGGATGTTAAAAAGACTGCTGTTGTGCTGTGTGCAGTTTTCAGGAGCTCGATTCGACTCGATTGGTAAACTATTATTTATGGCTAAAAGGTAAAATACATGATATGAAACATGCTATGGAGTAAATAATAAAATACAAGTATATACAATCAAGTCTATAAAATTAAATAAATAGTTACAGTAACAGTATAATTAAAATCATTGATCATCAATTTAAACAGGATCTGAAATAAGTCCTTTGAACAGCCGTACTAATGGTATGAGTCCAAGTTGAAGGCCTTCAGCAGAATATTCCATGTATAAGGTGCACTGTAAGAGAATTACATTTTTTCCAATTCAGTTCTGAGTAATGGAGTGTGCATCACTATTCTGTGAACGAGTACAAAGATTATGTGTGAGTTAAAAGAGGTGAAATGTAGGGTGGAAGCATCTGTATTAAAGCTTTGTAAATGGATAAAAACTAATGCTGGTGCTGCCTCACAGCCAAAGATGGCCAGCTGACCTTTTGGTAAAGGAGGCAGTGGTGAGTACTGTCAGCATCGCCACTCATAAACCTTTCGGCTAATTGGTAGACAGCAGCAAGTGATGTCAAAGTCGAGGCAGCAGCTTTTCCGTGTATAACATCCCCATAGTCCAAAACAGAGATGATTCTTTTTCTGTTATGAATATTGAAGCAGTTCTTATTTCTGTACAGAAAGCCAAGTATTGTTCTCAGTTTAACAGTGATTGAGAAGATTATTGTCTAGCCACATACCAGGGTATTTATACTGAGGCACTCAGCGTTGCAGAAACAGGACTCTGCATAGTCCAAACTAAAGGGGAGTGAGTACAAAACAAAGAGAGATGAGACCTGAGCTGATTATTTACTGAGAATTTCCAAGATTTCAGCCAGGCAACACAATTTGGAGATAATTATGAATTATTTAAATTATGGAAATTAGTTTTCACATTAGAGGTTACTTTCTTAATGCTCATTTCTCAGATGCAGGATGTGACAGTAATCACTTGCTCAAATATACCACTGAAGATCTATTTAACAGTATTCATCGGCATTTGTGGGCTATAAAAGGCTAGAAATCATGGAGATTCTTAGCCATGGCAAAGTAAAAGTAAAGAAGCCAATCTTTTAGCCCACAGAGTACTGAAAATGTTCTCACATATTGCAAACTGGTGTTTAAGAGCATGAAACCAGAAAACAATTATTCCAGAATTGGTATACTATAATAGCTCTCATTTACATGATTGCTAAGTCTGTGAGGAACACTAAAAAACAAATCTTTATATATAAAAAAGTCTGTGAGGAACACACAGAGGGGAGCTTGCACACAATTTAGATTTTTGACAAACTGGGCAGTTTTATTTTTTCTCAAGGCTGTGACACACCAGGAGCAAAAACAGCATAATTTCACAGCAAAATCAATTCATTCCAATGGCGGTTCAACAATTGACAGTGCTGACCCTGTATGAGAGCCAAAAATGGAGGAAGCTATCGTTAGCGCTGTGTTGCACCATACACTTATTTAACCTCCTCTGCTGGAGTTCTACAACAGAGAAATGGTTTGCTGACAGTAATGAGACAAGAGCCGACATAGACTTTACTTTTCCAGGCTGCCCAGATTTATTAAATTTGAGCATTTTTTGTTTTGTTGTTTTTTTATCTGCCTGAGAGAGAACGAAGCAATCAGCGATTGATTAACTAACTAACTAACCACATTTAGTGTCTCCTTAGCAACCAAGCCAAGCTAATGAGCTAACGAGGTTGCTAACTGAACGTTAGCAGGCTCGTTAGCTCGGCAGGATTTATTTTCCCTTTCCGATAACCTCATATTTAATGAAATGGTGTGGATGTGAACCGCACACTCAATTGTCAAAATCCTGCTCTTTGTACGCCCGTCATCCAGCTCCACTCGCCTGCAAACATGCGTGATCACAGCAGTGATTACATTGGTAATGTAATTGGCAAAACAAATTATTAATATATAACTTTAATCTCTAGGGGACACTTGTAGGAAACAATTGCTGTGTTTGTGGAAATAAGGCGTTAATGATACACATACATAATAATATAACATCATTATTTGTCCAGCAATATAATTTAATTGTCAGCATAGTTAAACTGCGCTCAGTCATCAGGCAACAATATTTAACACACTAATTAACCTTGGGGAAAGAATTCACTTTAACTCAGAAAGGAATCATATATGTAGGCCACAAGGCTACAAAGGCTGACAAAGAATGACACAACAATGAAACAGTAACACACTAACTGTACATGTAATGATGAGACAGTGAACAGTAAATGAAGGTGAAACCAGGCTTGGCAGGAAAAGTATGCAGCATATGAATGAATCAAATAAAACTAGTAGTTGCCATCTCTGGAGCAGCTGGTAAAAGCAGGGATGAATTTAGACTCATGTTTGGTCTTGACAGCCAATTATAATCACAAATTCAGCCAGTTAGCACAAAGAAAGGTACTACTCGTGTGACCCTTTGTGTAGCGGCTGAGTTGGCACGGTGGTGTTAACAGGGAAACAGATGGTGCTGCTGCTACAGGGTGTGAAGGGGTTGAAACTGAAGTTAGCTCATAGACGAGGTGTCTTTGTACCTGTAAACAAAGAATCTGCTTTGGACGCTCTATGATGGCCTTTTAAACAGAAAGTGTAGAAGGAGATTTAAAAGTTTCTGTCCAATCCGCAGACCGCTTGTCCCCAGGGAGCCGGTTTCCAGGGCCCCCCTGGACCCCCATCTGAGTACCAACCCAGGGAGGTGATAACCATCTTCCTTTTGATTTTATTAAAATAACTGTGCCTCATTACTAAACAACCACAGTGAGTAAAAATCTGGGGTTTTGATGCTCAGGGGAGTATAGTGATGCTACACATGCCATATTTATTTATGACAGTTTTCCACTTATGATTGGTACAAACACTCAGAAAAATAGTAAAGTAATAGCAGTGCAACAATTTTAAGACTTTAAATGTTTTAACAAAAGAGTCTCTTTGTGTGGGAGGAGAAGAAAGAGGAAGATTATGAGGAGGAGAAGGCTCTGGCTGTCAAAAAGGAAAGTCCCAGAGTGGCTGGAGAGTAATGTGTTCAGGCTCACAATTTTGATATTTTGTTCAGTTTTCGGTTCCTTTGGTTCAGTAGCAATGTTGACAGCTTTCCCCTTTCATCCAATTTGAAGAAACTGTTCCATTCTTGACTATGATGAAGGTTTGATCAAAACATGCAATCACATGCAGGTAGAGGGCTATGCACGTACTAATAGAACTGGAGTTACACCCAGTAACTACTGTTTTCCTCGCTAGAGATC
>JAPZEA010000009.1:5377625-5389239 GCA_029783685.1 Heniochus monoceros
CACACACACACACACACACACACACACACACACACACACACACACACACGTTCTAAGCTGAGTGGACAGTTTAGGGTTAGGGCCACGGTGGGCTGACTGCTGCCTGGCTTTATGCTACGCTGAGTGGGCTCATTCCTGGCTCTGCAGACAATGGTGGGGGGTTTAGAGGCAGAGAAAGGAGAGCTGCCGACCCCAGAATAGAGCTCCGAACTGGGGACACTCAACAACTGACCAGCCCGAGTCTGAACACATCCGAGACTGAGGAGGAAACAGTGAGGTGGGCACAAGACTCTGCATCTGGGTCACATACTGTGTACGATGGGTTAATACTTGCACAGTGTGAAGCAGCGGAGACAATTCACATGTATAAAACTAAGTATTTCTACAGATACCTGAGACTGGTAATAAAGATAATGATAACATATTTTTTCAATGTATAACACCCCAAACTACAAGCTGACAGTGAACTGTCAAAGTTCTGTTTTAGTTTAGAAAATGCTGATTTTGTTTAGAGGTAGAAATTGCATGTCTCACAATAAGACACATTTTTCTGCAGGTTTGTGTATCAGCAGTGTGATATTGCTCATGATATCTCTTCAATTTTGCAGATGCATGTTTTTATATTGTAATATAAGCCTTCCCATCCCTATGCACTCCCCATTCAGTAGACAGGTAGGGAATTAATAAACATATGCAGTATCTTTTTCACCTCTCCATCATGTTTTAATAAACCATGTGCATTTATTCATTCTCATTTATGCACAAATGAGACCAAGCTGCAGTAGATCGAGGAGAAGCCATCGAGACTGAGCGCCACAAGGTTGCAGGTTAGCGCAGCAACGCAAAGGTGTATAGAAAATTAAACTTTTTGAAATGATAAATGAGTGGGAAATGTCAGAAGAGGAACGTCTTCAAGCTATTTTTGAAGACAGAAGAGAATTCTGCTGGGATCACACAGGAGAAGAGTTTGAAGCTTTCTTTTAGATAATATAACTGAAGACTCTTGAAGACTTTCAGGACCTGCAGACACCATGAAATGAGGGCCCAACTGGGTCATGCACCCAGTAGGCCTCTGATAATTGGACACTATGAGGGTAATTTGGGAGATTTCCACGAAGGCTCTTCAGTTCAGAACGAGCAGCTCTGTGGGCCCGATTGTCCCAAAACACCATGTGACCCTCGAGGCAGAGGAGATGAGGACAGAACCGGGGCCAAAGGCCAGCAGTGGGCCTATTGTCCGGGACCAGCCTGGTACGGCCTGACTGCCAGAGAGTGGTACCAGGCTAAGACAACAGATCTCATTCAATCTGCGCTCCTATCTGCAGCTGCTGGATGGTGGGGTGGTAGAATAATAATAGAGGTCTTGTTTCAGCTGGCTCACCCCACCCCAGCCCTCAATTTCACATCTGGAGCCGTTTGCCCCCACACCTCAAAGAGCTAAATAACCACTCGCTCACATCGAGGCTCATTCCAAAACACCAGAACAAGCTTGAATTCACCAAAGACTAAAAACAAGGCCCGTGAAGTGATACTGAAAAACAATTAGGAGTGTTCAAACCAGTCTGTCTCACAGGGTATGGAGGTGATATTTATATCCTTTAAAATGTGAAATTTTCTTGTTCTCACCAATGAAGAGCCCATGTTGTTGCTCCTGCCTTTAATAACTCTTCAGCAGACATGGTTTGCTCAGTCTGTTGTCTCCAATCAGCTCAGCTTCTTTTCTCTTTTTGTCTGAGTTCATTTCGCTCAGCTCAACCTCACTAACTCCAGTATGATTGGCTTTATCTCCAAACTGGCTCTGTTCTGAGTTCAGCCAGTTAAAGGCTTTCAAAAACCCCTTTACATGATGGCTAGGATGAAATGGAAAACATGTGTGTTGTAGAAATAAACATGGAAGTTGAAAAAACTAAATTAAAAGAAGGAAAACACTCAACCTCTCCATAAAACTGCATTTATATTTAATATAAGACAACATTCAGACATTCTCCAGTGGACACCTGTGGGTCTCACCTTGAGGTTGGTGTGCAGGGCGGACTCTGGAGGGTAAACGATGAAGTGGCGTAACGTGAAGCCGAAACCCTGGGAGTTCTTATGGAGAACCAGCGTCCGGGGACCCTTCCAGCCCACCCCCTCCCTTCCCGGCCGGGTCGCCATCGGCGGCCGAGGGTTGTCACCGGCTGAGGAGAGACCATCCCTCCGCCCCTTAGCCTGTGGACACAAACGGAGAGACATTCAGTGATTAGATTAGATGGGCAGAGTGTGCACATTTGTGTTCTCAGCTATAAAGGCTGCAGAAAATAATCATCATATACCAGTTTTACTAAAATCCTGATGGGAATCTACTGTATTTTTCTATAATTAGTACAAACACTGGAGAGTATTCCAGTTTTCCAGATGCAACACACTTTATGATTCCCTGGAGATGCACAAGGCGGCTCTATACTAAGACTGCAGACCAGAGACAACCCTGGACTGCTGGGCATTACATTAGCAGCTTCCTCATTACGTCCTGAATGTAACTGAGGGTCAGGTCAGTCCTGCATGCCACCCAGCCTCAGAACAATAGTCCATAAACACAGCCGGGGGGTCCACTATCAGGAAGGGCCCCGTCTAGACAGGACCAAGGAGGGAATGTGTGGCTTCATGCAGTTCTGACCATGCTGACCTTGGTCTTATCACAAGGGGAGAAGGTCCAGGAGGAATCTGGACTCTGAGTGGAGAATAAAGGCAGATTTCCACCCGCTCTCTAAATATCTCATTGCTGAAGCCAAGTAAATAAGCCCAGCTAGTTCAGCTGACAGACACACGTGAGAACTATCACCCTCGTGCTGCCCCGACGACCCACATCTGTCAGTCAAGCGCAATCACCTGACCAAACAGGCGGGAGCGAGGAGGAGGAGGAGGAGGAGGAGGAGGAGAGGGGGGGAATCCTCATGTCAGCTCAGAGGTCAAGTCTGCTGTGGTTTAGTTATCTTGTTCAGCATGTTCACTATCAAACGTTTCTTAGTTGAACTGAACTCGCTGAACTCTTCCTGACTTATAGGAGCAGATCATAAATTTGAGAGACAGCTCGACACTATAATCATCAATGTGTCATCCAAACCCAGACAGTCAATCACTGCAAAGCTTTAGCATGCACTGTGTGGAAGCTTGCTAGGTTAAATATACTCGTAGATGTCAGCACGCATATTAAATTCTCTTATCCTTTAAATGTGCTATTGATAGACACTACTGTCCCATATTGCAATGCACAACGAGAATGGATAACTGGAACGTTTTAAACTGATGCAGCTCCAGAAGCATCTTGAAAATAAAAAATCATTAAAAGCATTAAAACATAAAAAAAAATGGCAAATTTAGTTATTAGTCAGCTGAAACAATGTCAATCTGCAATAATTCTGATCATCCATTAATTTTTAAAGTTATCTTTTAAGCAAAAATGCCCAAAAAAATAACTGGTTCCAGCTTCTCAGATGTAAATATTGGCTGGTTTTCTTCTTCTGTTGGAGAAAACTGAAAATTTCTGGGTTTAGGACAAAATAAGCCATTTATGTCAAATATTTTCACCATTTTCTGACACCTTACAGACTAAATGATTAATCAAAAATAATTGGCAGAGTAAGAAACACAAGCATTAGTTGAAACTTGACGTCTGCATGTCTAATACAAACTGCCACTAAAGTTCACTAATTTCCTGGATACTAACTTGCAGAGCATCAGTGTAGTTTTAGAGTATGTTTTTAATGGGATTGGTGCAGTTTGAGCTGCTTCAAAGATGCATGTAAGTCATCTCAGTGTGCAAAAACAGCTGTAATTGATTTTCTTTAATTATCCAGTTGTTACACTTTCAGTACTCTAAGTTTAGGGCTCACATGGCCTCACTACAAGCAATCCAGCAGCTGCAAACATAAGTCACACAGGACACACAGGTTTTTCCATCATGATGCACTCATCTCACAGCACCTTCTGTTTGGGTTTAATCTGCCAACAGCTCACAAGGAAAAGGTTTAATAATTCAATAATTCAAACAATTCTGTTGCCTGTTTCGAGTGTGAGAATGTGTTTGTTTTCATGTTAGCGGGCCAGAGGTGAACATGTCTAGACTACAAGCTGCAACATCCCCCAAGAAATGCAAACCCCACATCCCCTTCTACACACAAACACACACTGATACATAACAAACACAGACACACACACGTTGACCTGGCAGGCCACACAACAACAGGAAGTGGCAGGCTGGAGGCAGGAAGTGTGGTAGCGTTGCGGCGCAGGATAACCAGATGCTCCTATAAATAAAACCCCCTCAGAGATCGCACTCTCCATCATGGAGGCACTCGTTCACTCCTCTTTCTCCTCCCTTCCATTTTCCTTCACGCATCTCGCCTCCCTTCCACCTCTTCTTCCTCTCACCGCATGCTTTCATGTAATGGAAATCCGGACATCACCGCACATTTTCTCCCTCTACGCTTACATTCCATCCGAGGAAAAGGAGACCTCAACTAAGTTTGGACATTTAGATTTCTGTCTGAAATGTGTGTTTGAGTTTGTAGATACATGTGGGAGGAAACTCGAATGTTGTCTTCTACTCAAGCATAACAAAGCCTCTTCTGAAGTATGTATTCAGTGTGTGCTTTTTGCAGGTTGCGATCAAACCCTGATCTTTAGTCTGGCAGTCTAAACAATGTAAAGTAACACCTGCTATTTTCTCAAAGAGGCCAGCATTGAGGCCTATTGTGTGGCACGAGAGCAACATAAAGAAGTGCGTGAGGAAGGAGGAGGAGTGTTCGGCGTGTCAAATAAAAATGATAAAGAAAACGAGAAGGCCATGAGGGGGAAAAAAAAAGGAAATGAAAGGAGGAAGAGACTGAGTGAATTCCTCAGAGGGAGCGGTTTGGCTTGGACATGTTGAAACACACACACTGTAACTGGCAGAGGAGGTGAGAGTGAATGAGAGGAGAAGGATGAGGAGGACGAAGAGGAGGAGGAGTATCGGGCCCCAGCGAGGGACAGGCTCCAGCACGCCGGTTTCGACCGCATGGCCCCTCCCGGCGCTGGGAATACCAAACCCTGTGATTACCCAAAACACACAGGGTCTGACTGGGTCTCTGAGCCAGCACTGTTTCCCACTCTTCTGCTCTGGACTGTGTGGGACGAGCGTCTCTGCTCGGCTTTTCTGCCGAGTCTTCAGTCCACCCTTTCCCCCTGAAGCCAGAAATAAATCCTGTCTTGTACACTTGTCACCTTGAGGCAACCGGTTTGTCCTCTTCCGTTCAGTTTTTATGCAAAAGCAAAAAAATGGTCCAAACTTGCTGACACGCTCTGGCCTCTCCACGCAGTTGGACACTTAACCAACAAGGCACTTGGAAAATTTTTTCTGTGGTTTTCAGTCTAAACTTGACTTCCTATGCAGGCTTAGAGAACGGACAAGGGAAACCTCGCTCTTGTTATACTGAGAAAAGAAGAATTGGGAATTTATCCTTTTCGGCCTCTTTTCGCCTGAAACCTGTACGTGTTCTCACCTGCTGAAGCCAATTACAATAACAGATAAATTGTGAGTGTCCTTCAGGTGATACAGAGCCTTGAGGGATCTCATTATCACCTGAAGATGATGTCATTAAAGCACACAGAAAAAAGCCGCTCTGGAAACAATTGTTTTTGAACGTGTAGAGCAGCTTGTAATTGCACATGACGGCTTCCTGCTTTGAGGAGGTGTTTAGTAGGTAAAGTGGTGACAACACACACAGCAGCACGCGCTTCCCTGTGGATATCTCCACTCCTGACTTCAATTACAGAGCATATCATTAAAGGGAAACATTACCGGCTTCCAGCCAGCTTTGTATCATTACAGTGTGGGTCGTATAAGCAAATGACAAAGATTCAACTTCCCGACACGAAATTCATTAAACTGTCAAACTAGACAGTGCAAATATGAATCAAGCTTCTGTTACTGCAGTGCAAATGTTTTCAGAAACATATTTCAGTTTAATGTTTTAAGAGACAGTTTGTGATCAGGCTGCCATTGCTAAAAACTGGACGAGCCCAAGCCAAGCGCGGCCAAACGTCCCGTTTAGTGGCCCGGCGCTGCAGTGCTTTCTGGTCGTAGGTTTTCTACCTTTTGAGAAACAGAGAACATTGCAGCCCTTTCTCTCTGTTTTCTGTGGTCTCATGACACCAATTTCAACAATATTTTTACTCCACAGACATCTTATGAAAAGACAACCTTTCCCGTGGTGAAATACTTCTTTAAGATGCATGACTGAAAGGACAGAATGTAAGTGATCCTGTCCTGTCCCGCTGACAGGATCACAACACCTGTTAGAAATTAAATCTTTAACAGATCTTAACTTGCAGCGCCAAAATTTTGTTGAAATATATATATTAAAAAATTGAAATAAGTGATAATCTTTCCTAAAATCTGGTAAAAATGGCTTTTCTGTTCATAAGAGGCTTTTCTAGGACATGATGATACCGTCATGCAGCAGTCATAATCGTCAGCAACAGCGTACGTGTTTGTTAGCGCACACACACACACACACACACACACACACACACACACACACACACACACAGAATCAGACGGCAGCAGTGTGTCAGAATCATCATCTCCAGTGTTTTTCCATCTGTTGTTTGCCAGGTTCTGCAGAACGGACCATACAATCCAGATGTGGTTTGGCCTCAGATATAGAGCAAATCAGACTTCTGCTTTGTGGTGCTGATCCACAGACAAAACAGACGCTTTCTGGCAGAATGTGGTTATCAAGACAGAAAATGCACCTGAGCACTAAAACACCACACCGACAACCCATTTAGTTTAGAAACACAACAGAGAGTGCTTCAGTTGCGTCTAACAGGAGTCAATACCAAAGCAGGTGCTACTGATGCTCAGGTGAAGACTAGAGTTCACCACAGATTCAAGGCAAACTGCTTTGTTGCATGTTATATCTATCTATCTATCGATCAATAGATAGAGATATAGAGATCTATCTATCTATCTATCTATCTATATTATTAAAACAGTAACTGACAATTGTTTTAAAATCTTTACTAGCAGTATTTCTCCCTAACATTACAGATGACCTAAACACTAAATTACATAGAATTATTATTTGACTGTACATATAATCACATAGATTCTTGTTGGCATCTGAAGTTAATTTAGGTGATAATATAAGTTTGGTTCAGTCGAATGCTCTGGCTCATTTCTGAAGGTGTTAGTGAATAGGCAAGACTCAGAGGTCTATGATGTTGACAGGACTGAGTGGCTGTGGTGTGGAGAGACCAAAACAGTTTTTGTATCAGGCTGGAAACATAATTATTTGTGTTGTAAAGTTAGACACTGTAATATGGGGGTCTATGGGGATTGACTGGCTTTTGGAGCCAGCCTCAAGTGGCTATTCGAGTAACTGGAGTTTCTGGCAGTTCGATCCTCAGGGGCAGTGGAACATGAGCAAACATTTTGGTATCAGCAAGACTGGCTAGTTTACTCCACTTTGTGTTAACAAAAAGAACGATAGCTTATGACAGGACAGCGGGACATATAACAAATCAGAGTGCATTTTAGGAATGTCACCAACTGGAGTATAAGACACAGTCTGTTGTGCTTATACTCTGTGAATGTTGACTTCAAACAGATCTTTGTAGAGTGAATTTTTTTTCCAAAGTTCAAATGGAAGTTAAATCATCAGAATCATCAGAATACTTTATTTATCCCCAAGGGAAAATTGTGACAACCATTCTGAACTGATATGTGTCAAAAGATAACTACAGACAAAAAAATTGCCTTTTGGCTAATTCTGCCACATTTACAGCTAATTTATAAACAAAGAAATAGAATCTGTGGTATCACCAGACCACAGTGAAAGAAAATTATTTTTCCAAGCTGGGGAGCTGAAAGAGGGTCAACTAAAGGTCCAGTGTTACTTCACATCTGAAGTATTGAAAAAAATCAGATTAGCGGTGAAACAGAGATTCTGTGCTGAAATGTGATTTGTAACCAACTGTCTTTGATCACAATGAACATTTTTTGCTATAGTCTAAAGCACCTGGTAGGAAAGACATAGTGACTAAAGCTCCAGACATTATGGAGTAAACCTCAACATGCCAAATTCAGCCCAGATATTCTGAACAGTCACATCAAGATAAAAACAGGTGTAACTAATAGTAATGATGGCTGAGCTCCATTTACAGGTAGGTGTGCCAGTAAGCCAGCACACCTAAATGGAATGCAGCCATGATAAATGTAATGAGTTGCACCTGTGCTTGAAAAAGTCAGAATGTCTGCTGTGAGAAAGGCTTGTTGTTTGTGAGGAAAGAGCAGACAGAGTAAGAACAAGTGGATGTGTGAGTGAGTAGGTTCAGCTGGTTGACAGCCACTTGCACTTTGACATCTTCTTTTACTTTAACAGACACTTGAGTTGAACTAAAAAGACGGCTGACGGGAATAATATCTAATCCTGACAGGAATAATATCCAATATTAAATACGTAGAGCTGCACTGAGCACACAGTGTAAATAAATGACAAACTGACGGGCTGCCAGGTTTCAGTCCAAACACACCACTCATAATGTACCAATTAGTTTTCTAAACTCAACTCCAATCTGATAGCAGATTCACACATGACACAAAGACTATTCCTCTGGTTGCTGACCCATGTGAGGATACACCATATGGACAAAAGTATGTAAACACGTGAACATTACAGCCACATGTGACGGTTGGACATGTGATTCTAGAACCATAGGCATTAATCTGTTGCTATTACAGCCTCCACTTCTCTGGTTTCAAGCTGTCCACCAGATTTTGGAAACTGGTTGCTGGGATTTGCTCCCATTGAGCCACAAGAGCAAAAGGTCCAACACTGATGTAGGGTGATATGGTCTGGCTCACATTTGGCTTTCAAGTTCATCCCAAATGTGTTGGCTAAACATTGAGATTTGCAGGACTTTCCACACCAAACTGGGAAAACTGTTTTTCTAAGGACCTGGTTTTCTGCACAGCATTATTGTAATGTCCATATACTATTAGCAATATTGTGTAGACCCCACAATTATCAGATACCCTGACTGGATATGGATTGTTTTGACAGGCGTTATAGAAATGAAGTTAATTACTATTATTATTGTTAAAATGTGCAGTCATACTTGCACCCGTTTCCTTGATTATTTGCTCAGTCACAACTGAAGCCTGTTCCACTGACAATTTCAAGAATGCATCTCTTGTTTTGGTGTGATCTCCATTTCAGAGGTCGAAGTTCAGCTGTGATCAACAATGACCTGCAAATCTCAATGTTTAGCCAACAGAAACAGTGTTCTTGCCTTATTGGATAGACACACAGAGGCAGAAAGGAAACAGGGGAGGGAGTGGCGTACAACATGGAAGAAAGGTTGCCACCTGGAATCGAACCAGCAGTGGTTACAGCCATGCAGCATACGCTGTAACCACTCGGGTACCAAAGCACTCCTGCAGTATTAGTTCTTACCCAGACAGGAAACTGCTGAAGCTCTGCAGGTCACTGTCATCCATCACCACGTTCAGATCACTGATCATCCTCTTGGATCCCTGACACTCCTGCAGAACAAACACACCATTCATTTCTCAAAAAATTACATATTTCAAACAAGTTGGGACTGGTGCACCAAAACACTGGGAAAGTTGTGGAATGCTCCAAAAATACCTATTTGGAACATTCCACAGGTAAAAAGGTTCATTGGTAACAGGTGATAAGTTCAGGTGACCGTTTCGTACACAATCATGTTTGGGTATAAAAGGGACATCCTTGCAAGGCTCAGTCGTTCACAAGCAAGGCTGGAGCAAGGTTCACCACTCTGTGAAACACAATTGTATAAAGGATATTACTACATTGGCTCGGGACCACTTCGGAAAATCATTGTCAGTAAACATCGCATTGTATTCTGTCTTTATTTACGTTTTACACAGCATCCCAAGTTTTTAGGAATCAGGGTTGTAAAAAGTAAGTATTAATCCAACTATAATAAAGGGTAAGAAGAGAGTGCATGTTTACAAAATGACTGTTTCCAAATTACACAGCCAAATAATTAATGTGTTTATTAAAACAAGTTAAAGCTTCAGAAAAAAAAACTATCATTTTAATGGCACTTCATGAGCCAGGCAGGAGTGATTCAATGAAACCAGCTGTTCTGGGGGTTTGTCCAGTTAGAATGAAAACCAGAAGACTGTTAGACCTACATGAAGCAAGTTTACACATTAAAATTATACACAATCTCCCTATAATATAGTTACAATTACTGTTAACTTTACATATATGGTACTGACCGATGTCGAGGCTCAACTGTCACTGTGACGGTCCAAAAGGTGCCACTAACAGGCCTGGAGGTCGGGCTGCATACTGAAGCTAAATACATTTTTGACCAAAATGTGTCTGTTCTGTTCATAATCTTGAACCTGAAATTTGACTGTATAGTTCCTGATTTAAATCAGAATTTTGCCAGTTTTTGTAGACTGCATTATATTTAGAGATCATGTATGGCAGCTTGTATTTAGACAACATTTGACAAAAAAAAATTTGTAGAAAAACATGTTTATCGTTCTCAAAGTAAGTCATGGCTAAAATGATCATTTTTGTATCATTATTGAAACTTGGGCATCATATCAGGACTAGAACTGTAAGATTTCAAAGGACACCCAGTTCCACCTGGAGGAAAGTTCTATTATATTTCTTGTGCATGAACTGCTTGTGTGCAAGGACATGTAAAGGGGACATGTAAAACATCTAATTTAGACAATTCTCCAATCGGAACTTTCAATGAGAGGGAGTGATCATAATACACAAAAAAATAGCGCTTCTATTTTGAAGAGATGACATATAAACCTGAAGTGTTATTGTTGCCAGTGACATGACTTTACCTAATAGCACCTTAAACTGTTCCTTCCACTGAGGCAGTTTTGTCTGATGTCTTACTGGATGACACTAAAGACCTAACAGTGATTCTTCTTCATTCTCAAGTGTGTTGCATGTCTAACAGCTGCTTCTGTGGTCTGAAGAGCTGCTAAAATCTAAACTTTGCACTTGATGTCACCTCAGTGAAACACTGAAGATGGCTCGCCAATGCCCTCTGCTGGTTGCACCCAGCACCAGCACCTAGTCCATGTATAACAGAACAGATTGAATCCACAAACACTTCTACACAACTTGAGATGAGATCACCTACAGTATGTGTGGAAACTAGAAAAGGCAACATCTTCTGAAAACATTTGACTGATCTCACTTTTGCTGAAACATGGAGCTTCTATACATTCAGAAAGGCTAAAAGCCCCAATAAACCAACTCCATTGCCAGATGCTTTGGTAAGGAGAGCATCTTTACCAACTTACAGGAATGGTGACCACAGAGGGGGGAGACCCTCGGTCTGTTAAACAGATTAATTGAACGATGAAACAACTCACCTTGACCTCCGAGAGCTGGAACTCCACCTGAAAGACCAGTTCAGAGCAGTGACCTGATACACAGAGTTGCTGAACCAGCTTACTGCTGCCTAGTACACACACACAGACACAGACACACACACACACACACACAGACACACAGACACACACACACAGACACACACACACACACACACACACACACACACA
>JAPZEA010000009.1:5389339-5400545 GCA_029783685.1 Heniochus monoceros
CACACACACACACACACACACACACACACACACACACACACACACACACACACACACACACACACACACTCCTCTCCTCACTCCATCCAGAGGTAAAGCAGCACGGAGGAATGCAGCGGCTGTCGGGGAGCCGGGCTCCTGCTAAAACCCCAGCAGGGCAGAACAATAATGCTCTTTTAAACAGCTGAGAGCTGCAACCTGTTTGAAAAGTGGAGCTTTACGGACGTTACAAATGCTGACGAGCCTCTAATCCTGACGGCTGTCTGCACCCGCAGCCCTGAGCCGGGCTGCCAAGAGGGAGCAGGAGAGGGACGGTGAAAAGCCAAACTTGTCCTGATCATTCCTGGACTCACCGGCCACACGGAGAGCATGCTCCACCACCTCTGCAGGTCTAAATGCATCCTACATCCGGTGACGGTGATGCATGACGAGTGCGTGAATATCCCATTGTGGTCCTATACAACTCCAACCAAAGAACAAAACCTGCCCGACGAGTGAGGAATTAAAATAAAGAGAAGCAGCACAAGTTCAACTACCGTACATGTAATTTACATAAGAAGGTGTTTTATGAGCCATGAATGTGTGTGTGCTGGTTTGCACGCGCCTAAATGTCAATATGAATGTAGTTTGTATGCTCAAAAACCAGTTCAACCCCGTTGTCAGTGTATCTAGGCTAACAGGTGATGATGCAATGTCAGTTAAACAGGGTTTTCTACTTGAACAGCAAAACATATTGTGCTTCTCTTTTGTCTAACTGACACCTGCCTCACTGACGGTCATTTTAAATCATGAGACCAGAAGAAGGAGGAGGAGGAGGAGGAGGAGGAGGAGGAGGAGGGCTGTAGTTTTAGAATAACTTTACAGGATGACTCTGGAGCTCAGCAGGCAGACGCACATGTAGTTAAATCATGACGTGGGTTCAAATGTGGTCTGGGACTTTTCACCCTTCCTGCTTCTCCTGTCTGAGAGGGCGAAGCACCACAGAAACAGTATATTAAATCATGATTTACATGCAATTAACAGTATGGAACATTTCTACACTCTCAACCAGGAAGATGTCTTAGGTTTGTCACATAATTTTTGTAACCTTACTGGCATCAAATAAGTTCATTTTTGGCATCTGAGGATCCGCTTTGTGCCGGCATGTTCTTCTATATAATGTGAATTCTTATTAATTTGACTTTTAATCATCTTTACAAACTGTGAGGGTGTTTCTCTGATTGTCGGGGCTGCTGCAGGTAAATAAACGCAATGCTGGAAAAATACAAAATCACAACAAATGAAAATGAAGACTCCTGGTCTTCATCAGTGTGAGACGGTGACAACTAACAGTGTGTGTTTGTCCCAGCTGTGCCCGTACAGCCCCTCTCTCCTCCCCCACAGTCACATTCCTGATTGTGGCATTTCTTAACTGTGTCAACGAGTCAGGGTGTAGTGTGTGTGTGTGTGTGTGTGTGGGGGGGGGGGGGGTAACAACCTGGAAAAAGGGGGGGGAAAGGGGCATGTGATATTCCACATAAATGCCCACACTTAAATGAGACCATGGGGGGAAGTGATGCCCTGAATTCTGAGGGCCTTTTGGGGGGAGGGGATGCTCAATTGCACAGTTCCACAACACCTCGCTAGAAGTGGCACTTAGCAGCCCCCTTCATCTGTCTTTAGCCAGTAATTAGAGACCCCTCTGAGGAAGGAAAGGCCACACGAACAGATGAAGAACGAAGTGGCACAGTTTCATTCTATTCATATTTACTCATATTTTTAGGGTAATGTACATCTTCAATGCAGAATTTGTTGCAAGTGTGTTAGAAATAGCATAAGATACACAGGGAAATGGCCTTTAAGGAAATAAAATGATGAATAATTCAGTGTTTTAATTTTAAAGTACATAACTGAATTCTTTTCGTGCTGCTGGCTGTTTGCCCTGTGATGCTCACTGGTCACTTGGCCATTGTTTGCACACCTTTGTTTACCATTACGTCACCGAATGAAATCCAGAGATGCTGATCAGACTGAAATCTCTCCCATCACAAAGAAAACCTGCCAATGATCTGAATAATTTGACAAGCCACATGTGAGGCCACCAAAGACACAGTAAACAAGCCTGGAGGTGAGGACGGCTGACGGAAATGTTCAAAGGGACAAAATTCTAGTAATAACCACGTCACAATGCTTCCCAGAAGGTCTAAAAAAACAGCGAGAGCCCAGCAGAAAGAGCCTGAAGGCAACACAACTACCTGCCCGGAGACACCAAAATCTGTCAGCGGCTCAGTGGTTAGCAGACTTCAAACAACGGGCTGACAGCTACACGGATACTCTGTTGACATGAGTAACTGAAACAATCCCACACAGCGGTTTCTGGAGAGGATCCTGCTGATATCACAGTGTTTAGTCTTATTTCTGGAGAGGCGCAGAAATCCCCACGGGCAGCGAACGTCATCTTAGTGTGTAAAATGCAGGAGCTGCTTACGTGGCCATTGATCGATTAGTTGATTGACTTCATCAGCAAGAATTTTAACGATCAACTGATTGTTTTAACTAATGTATCACATAAAACCCCCCAAAACTCTTCTCCAATTTAAGGATTTTCTGCATTTTTCTTTCTTATATAACATGAAACCCTTTTAAACTTCCTTTTTTACTGGTAAAATAAATAATTAGAAGTTTTACTGGGCATCGACCAGTCATGCAACTGTAGCTGATGATGATGATGATGATGCTCTAAATCACTGACTTGGTCTCAGGTCATCAGAAGAAGACGGGTGACCTCTCCTTACCCTTGGCTGGTGAGAGCTCTGCCTGTACCCAGTGGGCATGGCGGGCGGCGACACTGAACCCGTGGCACTGCGGAGCACCGCCAGCCAGATGCAGCGAGGTTCGGGGGAGCTGCAGTCCACCCCCACCGGGTTCTGGAAGCTCCAGTCAGACCCGGCCGGCGCAGGGCATGGGAGCATAGCAGCGGGCATCGGGGCGTGGAGTTCGCTCAGATCCGCATCCCTCACTGCCCACATGGGCCGCTTGCACGCTCGCATGCAAGGTCGTGGACAAGGTCCAGATGCCGAAATACAGAAGATACAATCAAGCAGAGAGAAGATGGGTGGTTTGAGCAGAGCTTGCAAATCCTCCGGGATCCTCCAGTCATTCAAGAGTCTGAACTTCCCGTCTCCTGGCTCCAATCCATCGCTGTCAGTGCCGAGCCTTCAGAACATTTAATCCCACAAGTTCCACATCACAGCCCGTCGCTCCTGACCTCCGGGAATCAGCCCTCCAAGACGCTCTCACACACACACATTCAAACACTCTCACAGGGGTTGAGTCCAGAGGAAGCAGACGGCAGACTACTGGGCAGCAGATGGAGGAGTGTGTGTGGCGCAGGGATCAGAGGTAGGTCTGGTTTCACTACAGACACACACAGAACAACTAACAGCGTCCCTCCCAATGGTGTCCGGTGATGTTCTGCATACAAAGCCACTCTGTCCACCCCCAAAACACACACTGCTGTCCCAGAGGGCTGGATCCTCTGTCTCTCCTCCCTCCCACTGCCCCCTCTCTCTCTCTCTCTCTCTCTCTCTCTCTCTCTCTTTTCTTTTCCCTTCTTTATCTCTACTGCCAAACAAATCCCTTCATCTCACTCTCATCTCTATCCTAAACTCTATCTCAGCGAGCATCAGCTATTTCATCCCTCTTTTTCTCTGTTGCTCTCTCTTCCTTCCTTGTTTTTGTTACTCCAAACAATCACTCACTCCCATCACACGAGTCGGTCCGACAGTCATCAGCAAACAAACAACTGTGCTGTACAGTGAACTGGAACTCTGTGGTTTAATCCAAAAACACTGGACATCGCTGAGGCCCGACGGAGGAGGGGTCCTGCTCCAGCAGTTAACAGTCCAGATGGAGACATCTCCTGCAGGCTGCAGCTGATAGGCTAAATCCAGCGTAGCTCTCTCTTGTGCCGCATACAGACGAAGCCTGGTGGCCGCACGTGTGCCGCATGTGTGTGTGAGCGACACAAACACATCGACAAAGCTGTGATCCCGGCGCTAAACTCCACAAAAGCCGGCCCTGCCTCCGCCGCCTCCCCTCCACGCAGAGGGGAGGCAAACAAAAAGAAAAGAGAGAGAGAAAGAGGCCAATTTCCAGCACAAAGAGAAAAGAAAACATTTGCCTTGCTGCTGTGTTCACTGTTTCACTCCCTTTCTTTTTTGCTTAAGAGGGAAAAATATAGAGGAGGGAAGATGATAATGAGAGGAGAGGAAATGGAAAAAGCTGAAGGATAAAGAGGAGAGAGCTCTCAGAATAAAACAGCCGCTCCTGGATGTCAGCATGACCTCTCAATCAAAACTGCACTCCCTCACACAGTCGCTCCTTTCACAGGATCCACCCATACAGCGACACCTAAACGCCACGCCACTAAATCAGGCAGAAAGGTGACCTGCACCCTTCCCATCCTCTCGCCCACGCAGCACAGTTCTCACCAAACAGCCAGGCGTCCAGGATTGGAGCGAGAGCGGCAGACAGGTGACCATGTTGTTCCAGACGACTTTCCCTTCCAACGCTCATCGCTGTTAAAGACGCCACACATCCGTTACCAATGAGGTCGGACAGGTTTCACCTGCCGCACAGCGGGGCAAGTATCAACTCGACCGGCTGCCGTAGACACAGAGACCGTACCCTCTGGATACGCCGCGCTTTGCTAACGAGAACACACACTGCAGGCTGGAATAGTTTGTATAGAACGAGGAGGTGATAAATCAGAAGAAAGGTGATCTGAGGGCTCCAGAATATCAGGCATCACCATGCAAATACACACTTTATGAAGAGCGTTCAATTATAAGATGATATGAGGATGAGTTATCTGTCTTTATTTCCTAATGTGTTGTTAGTTACTTTAAAGGGCCTCTAGAGCACTTTTATTAATGTGGGGGAGTCACAAGAGACAGATTAAAAAAAGGAAAAAGGAGCAGAGTACAAGATATCCTGACTTTAAAAGGCAGCTTATGGCAGAAAAAAACTACTTTGTGCAACATGTTGTCCCACCGTGTTGGAAAGAGTTTACAGCTGAACGGCCACACTCGAAGGCGGGGTCGATCGTCGATTGTTTAAATATAGGAAGAACAGCAGAGTCTCAGCTAGAAGGCATTATGGTGTTGCACTCGGTTATACGCATGAAAAGTGACAGAAATAGCTGCGTAAAAGCCGAAGACGAAGCCGTTCCACCGTCTGACGAGCAGTGCTGCTGGAGAATACCGCCTTAAATGCTCTGTGTCGGTCAAGCTCCAAAACCCTGACTCCTACATTTCCCATAATGCAGCTTGATAGCGTATTTCATTTCCACCTCCACGCCTGGTAACGCCCATGTCGTTAAAACTCCATGACCCCAGTATTCCAACACATACTTTCCATCCAAGACCAACTCCAAACATCCCTGATGGCATTAGTAGAGGTTTTAAAGTGCCCCTTTAAACACTCATCGTTAGCCGATGTGTCCTGGTGTGAAGCGTTTTACCTCATGTTTGCTAACATCAGCTAGCCATTAAAAGCTACTGGCCATACCAGACCAAGTAAGGCTGCAGCAGCAAAAGCACCGAGTGTACTGAATTAAGCCATTAAGCCATTTTCATCTGCAGGAGGAACATTGTGTTATTCCTCTTTTCTAAAGTTGTATAGAGTCGCTTTAAAGGGCCTTTTCTGCAAAAATAACACAGTGTGTTTAGGTGGATCTACACTCCACTTCATCCCTGGTTTAAATAGTTTATAGAGTTAGCACACACTTTCACTAATACACACACACACACGCACGTACTGTTTATGTGTGAACACAAAGGCTGCTTCTCCCGTGCACGCACACACACACAAGCGCAGGCCACATGTCCCACTGAGTCACAGCTGAGTATAAATACACGAGGCTATGTAATTAGGGTTCCTCATAAAGTCGGGAGGCTGTGGCCGTGGGGGGTTTCTCTTCTCTCTCTGCGGTTCAGACCAGGGCTCTGGGTCCAACGCACCGCCAGGCGGAACCGCCCTGCGGGGAGAAGAGTGGATCACCGGCGGGCGGCAGGAGGAGGAGGAGGTCCGAGATGTGAGAGGAGACCACACCCGCCAACGAGGAAATCACAGACGGCTGGCAGCGCTCGGAGCTGCAGTCGGATCATAGTGTATCTCTGGTGGAGGGCCAAGCAGGGGTTTAATATCTGAAAAATACACAAGCGCTCCATTTCACAGTGGCACCGCTGAGTGGGGATTTCATATCACATTTTTCACAATAACAGTTGGTTTTGGCAAGGAGGGAGCAGTGCCTAATTTGGAAACAAAAGGTCTCTGTCTGTCCAGCTCCCTTTTCATGAACCACGGAGGCATTTACAGAAAAGAGGAGGACGAGCGTGAAGAGCCGGGGGAAAGAACGACAGCTAGACAAAAGAGAAATGTACAAAAAGGCGTTGAGTTACAGTTTACATGGAGGGCACACATGAAGAGTTGTGACAATAGCACCCCTCCCACCAGTGACCCACACTGTCTGCTGTTTGGCTGAAGCATGGCCGAGCAGGCACATCCATCATATGCATGTGGGCTTAATGTGCATCACCAGACCGTCCCTCCCTCATCTGACCTGGAACTATTTGATTGCTGAGAAAACCCACTGCACCCCAACGCAGACTTCATATTAGCATCTTTTTTCATCACAACCTGGCAGCACAAAGCTCTTGAAGTCAGGAAATCAAAGGCCGACACGCGCTGCTAATCTCAGAGGAGCGATGCCTCGCTGCCTCCCCCCCGCTCTCTGATAACAAACACATCAGTGGAAAAGTGAAAGGGGTGAGGAGGGAGGGAGGCGACGCTGGATAGAGTGGAACACGGTTGTCGGTGTAACGGACAGATTAGTTTGGTGATATTTTTTAATCCCCTTAACACTCATAACATGACCGCGGACCAAAAGATTAACACGCAGAGGCCTAACCCCTGCCTTTTTTTCCACTGCGGTTGCCTCTAAAGACAAAACACAGTTTTTCTCCTCACTGCTGCGCCTCCACATTAAAACACAGAAGTGTGAGAAGGAGGAATAAGCTGAGGCTTTGACGGGAAATACACAGGAAAGAGAAGATTGAAGCGTTTCAGGCTGCTGAGTGAGCCTTTAGCTGGCGTGTCACAAACAAACCAGGCTGCAGACACAACCACGTGGTGTTTTCTCTAAACACGGGCTGCGGCGATTCAGAGAAAGAACAGAGTGGGTCAGTGAAGGACAGGCTGAGGTTGATGCTCATCAGGAAACTGCAAATGTGAAGCTTTAAAAGGAGTCAAGAGGCTCAGAGTGTGAATCCTGTCCCCTGCTGGTGAGACGAACACTGCATTGACTCAACATGTGGCATGAGAGGTTTCCTGTGTTGAAGCAGCGCCCACATGAGTTATCTGTGTCATCACACTGCTGCTATAAATGAAAGGAGTGATGCAAACTGGACCTCAAAAATGTGCATGATGTACAGCAGTGGTTTCCAGCCTCCCAGAGGGTTCACAAGATCAGTCTGAGTGGGTCACGAGATGAGGGGACAGGAGAGAATCAAAAACATACTTTTTCTACACAAATCTTGTTAATTTTTCAGCAAATTTCTTGAAAAAAAACAAACAAACTTTTTTTCTCATGAAATACTGGACAGTTTTAGCCATTCATGCCTGCAAAAACATTCAAATTAAACAACTTTGCCTGTTAAATTTTGTTATCTCACTTTATGGAACATGAAACCTTTTCTTAAAGTTAACAAAATACATCAAACTGCTCGATGCATTGGTGTTACATAAAGGCCTTTGTTAGAAAAGTTCAAAATCAAGAAATATCCCATGGAAGAATAAGTGAACACGCCTAAAAAACTAGACATTTTACAATTTTTTTTTTTTTTTGCTGAGTCTTTAAGAAGTATTGATGTTTTGCACGCACTGATGTGCGCTGATGGAGTCGATATCTCTGTCTATACGGACATTATCAGCGATCAGTCAAAGTGGATTCTAGAAAAAAAGTGAGAAAAGGACGCAGCTGTTTTAAGCAGGTTAATTTTAACTTTAATCTCCAGTAAATCCTCATGCCACAGAACCTACAGGCCTATCTGGCTGCGCTCAGAGTGTAGTTACCACCCAGCAGCCACTAGAGGGCAGCTACAACACAGAGTCTAACAGCAGAGGGGTGTGGAGAAGCCCAGTGGGCACTGAGAGACAGGGGACAGAGCAAAGGGTGGGGACTCAGCATGCAGCTACATACAGTTCTGCACTGTTTCTGCTGAAATGGCTGGTGTAGGGATGTGTGTGCAGGGCGATTAAGGGCAATAAGTCGACCTACGAGCAGTAACGTGCTCTTATGTCAGCTACTAATGGATATCATCAGAGTCGGGGGCTGGAGATCAGAGAGGTCACACCTGTTGTGGGCTTTGAGGTGGAAACAGCCCAGAGACGAGAGCAGGTGGACTCGAAGACGAAATGTGCAAAGGTCAGATATCCCATCAACCCACAGCTGAGAGGAGCTGGGTGGTCCGCCCACTCCCTCCCTGACTAACTTACACAACAACAACAACAATGCACAGATTACCCCTGCAGACTGGAGGATTAAAGCAGTTAAAGCAGCCCACCTGACCCCGTCTTCCTCCTCGGGAAGTTAACGCATTATGCACGCATTCCTTACATGAGCCGCCACGCCAGGTCAGGCCATGTGAGTCCTGTCAGCGTGGAAACACTGCAACAAATATTCTCTCTTAGTTCACCTTTACATCACCCCGTCACTCATTCAAATACTGCATGAAAATAATTCATGTATGTAAAACATGTTCTTAATCACTACTGACTGACCATCAACATGCGGGATTACTGCTGAAACGGTTACTCAAAGGCTGCAACTGATGATTATTTTCATTATTAATTAATCTGACAACTATTTTTTTAATCAATTATTCTTTGATCCATAAAGCTGCAGAAGAAAGCAACAAATGACCATCACAGCTTTCCTAAACACAAGCTGACATCTTCAAATATGTTGTTTTGTAAAAGTTTAGATTTTCAGTTTACTATCACTAAAGACTGAGTAAAAACAGCAAATATTGCTGAGAATTTTCTGTCAATCAATTCATCTGCTAATCAGTGCAGCTGTTTCATAAATTAGTCGGTTGGTTTTGATAATTAATTTATTGTTTGAGCTACAGAATCAACTTCAACTTCAACTTTGTCACTGGAAACTTCTCATTTTTCCCTTTTTGAGACTATTTGTACAATTTTAAACAAATCTGGAATAATCTGTTGATTATTTATTGAAATAACTGTTTAATCGCAGTCTCCTTGAGGCCAAGCTGTCTTCAGATGTCTTGTTTTGTTCAACCAACAGCCCAGAAACTACAAATATTCAGTTTAAAGTGATACAAGAAAGAGAAAGGCAGCAAATCCTCACTTTGGAAGAGCTGAAAGCGGAGAATGTTGATGATGATAAACAACTTAAACAATCAATTTATTTTCATAACTGCTGCCAAAAAATTTTCTCTCCACTTTCAACTGTCTGATCTGTTTCAGCTCTAAAAAGAAGACACACTGATGATGAAAATAATCCACCCTCATTTATACATGACCACGTATCCAGTGTAAGTTGGCTCAAGCTAACTGCAAACTGCAGCCAAAAGACAAAAAAGCCTGTTTGGGATTTACAACATAAAAAATCTGATTGGCTGACTCAGGAGTGTGGATGTGTGCATCATGCTACATCTGCCACAAGGGAACGTGGGATACATGAGTCAGCCGGCCAGCCGGCCAAGCATCTATGGAGGCAAAAAGAAAAGTCAGATAGAGAAGAGAGTGGGAAGGGGAGCACAATGGGGGGGTTAACAGATGTTGGAGAGTGAACACTGGGGGAAAATCTTCCTGAGAATAAAAAATGAGGGCAGACAGTGATCCAAAGCAGAAGTTGGAGAGAGCAGATGGTGAAGCGAGAGGAGAGAGTGTGTTACAGTTACACAGCCGTGACATGTGCACATATTTACTCACAAATACACTCTAATTACCTCCCATACGTGTCTTCATTGTTCCATCAGCGACCGACATTCTTTGATGATGTGGGGCTAGACTGTGTGACTGAAGGCTAACACATTAACACACATTTGCTTCCATGCGTGCAGGTCACATTCAGTGAAATCTTGGTACGTTGCTCAATTATTAAATGCAATTAGATGTTGCCTATGAGCCTGTGACCTTGTTTCATAAAGTGCAGATTTACAAGCTGTGATTAAAACTCTGAGTATGAGTGTGTGAGAGGCAGTGCTACTGATAAAGAGAAGCAGCTAACCACACACCCATTATGTTTCCCTGCATGGTAAGTGGAGAGATGGTGCTCCACTTTAACCCAATTAGGAGGGAGTGTCTGCTCCAGTGGAGAGCCTTCTTTATGTTCAGGTCACATCGGAAGAAGAGAAAGCTTCATGTTTTACTCGACTCGAGTCTTGCTCTTTTTTTGCATGCATTTCCTGCAGCCACAGCTATTGATAGTTTTGGTTTTATGTGCTTGGCTTTTAAGATATGTGCCTCTGAAACGTCTGCCAGTACCTCAGCAGAGATGGAGGTAAATAGAATATTAAATTCAACAAATCAGGATGAGAAAAAACACCCTCAGAGAAATACACACAATGTTGTGCTTCAGCATGACTTACAAGTTCATGTCTTCGTGGCTCTCAGCAGCAAAATAAAACATCATGACTTGTGGGTGGCACGCTTTGAACGCACTGCGCGAGGAGAGGCAAACAGAAAGCAGTTAAGACAAGAGCAGTGAACAGAAGCTTCTACTGGAATTTATAAAAACTGAGTTAAACTGTGTTTATTCTACGTCACTGATCATTTCCAGATAGTTTCAAGACAAGACACTTCCTATCGCGGTGTGTGGGAACACTTTCTATGTCATTCAGCGCCCACAATACATAAAGGTGCAGTTCCTCTCAATTCAAAACACTGATGGTGGGTGGCTTCGAAAAGTTATCTGACAGAGATGAACCAGAGACTGAGCAGAGGGCAGCTATGAGCTTACTGTTTCTTCTTGCACTCTATGGCTCTGTCGATCATGAAGTTGGTGAGGTCAATGTAGCCTTCAGCTTTTTCTGCCTGCAACACACACAACAGTGAGCGTTAAAGCAAAGTGATGACTTCAAACCACTTCCTGACGATGACACCTGCCGTTGAATTGCAAGAGGCTACTTCTTCT
>JAPZEA010000009.1:5453284-5465172 GCA_029783685.1 Heniochus monoceros
TGTTCACTGCTTAAATGCTGCACAACTGTTTGTAATACTGCCAGACAGGATTTTACTACTCTGTGAGGAACTATTTAACTTTCATCATGATGATCACAAGATAAACAGCAGAAATATGGTGTTCACATTGACACATGTGACTGGCCATCGCAGCACCTTGCTAACATCTTGTAGCAAAAGTTGAGCCTGATTCAACTTGCTGGACGACCCTGCACTTTTCTTGCCTGAGCTGAGGGCTTAAGATCCGGTCAAATTACAGTTCCGGTCAATAAAATCGCCACATACTAGGCCTTGAAAAAGGTGATGTAACAACACAATATATGAGAGCAACGCTACAGTTTGTAGTCTGATTGTGTGCTAACGTACTAAAAATGGGGAAGAAAAAAGCTACAATAATAACTTCTCCATTCCTAACAGAGAACATCAGGGTGCTGACACAGCATATCAGCTCGGTCAAAGTTCAACAAAGGTGAACTGTGACATTGTTTCCACTTCCTGTGTCTCAAAAGCAGCTTCTCTCTCATTTTTGCATTGTTACATTGTATGACTGCTTTTTTGACACTGAAGTATGACTTTCTGTCTTGTACCTGTACTTTACCCAGCACAGAGACAACAGAGGCCAGGACGCAGAATAACATGTTGAAGCTGATGAAGAACTTGTTGATGAAACATCCATCGGGCTTGGTGTAGAAGAGGAAGAACAGCACGACAGCAGTAAATGACAGCAAGTAGTTGAGGATTGTGACCCCCAACAAAGCTAAAAACAGAAGGTACAAAAAAGGTAAATATCTGATACAAAAGTAGTCGAAAACATTGCTAAAAAAAGACATCAAAATATTTTAAATTTAAAGTGTTCAGTCCCCACGTCCACAGATTTTAAAGATTTTTTCAGCTGTGAGCAGTGCATCTTTTTCCATTGTGTATTGCATAGTGGAAGTGTAGCGTCCATCTACACCACATTCAAAATTCAACCTATTCTAGTCTGCATGTTGTCACTTTTACATGTATTTCATTTTGCAATTTTAAAGTGTGAACACAGCACATACTCAAAACACACAAGTTGCATGCAGCATGTAACTGTGCCACAGCTCAAGCCACTGACCTGCATACCAGCCCCTGGGGTTGCCAGTCTCCATCTTGTCCACCCAGGACTCATTCCAGGAGTGGGCGAAGTCCACCAGCAGCACCAGCTGGATCAGAATGAAAAAGAAAGCTCCACAGGAGCCCACGACAAACCATGCTGCAACAACAGAGACACACAGGCCATTCAATTACTCTCATCAATCAACAGATTGATCGTCTTTTATCACAGCTCTGTATATTGGGTGTCAAGATCTGAGTTACTAAAAATTTTAAATAGATCTTACTGTAGGTAAAAGGCCCATCTGGAATGTAAAAGGCACCGGCTGTCACTGCCACCAAGGCAGCAAACTTGAAGAACCAAAACCTGAAAACAAATTGATAATGGTTGATTACACAGTGGAACGTATGTACATGTTAGAGTTGTATCAATGCAGCCCTCAAAGTCAAACAACTTGCAAAGCATTTCTTCCACGTCTAACACTAAGAGGGTCATTTGACTGTCATATGGCAAAAACAGTAGAATCACACACTGCAAGGTTTAATGTGTGACAATCAGTTTGAGCTGCTCAGTGATCAGCAGAGGAAGGACGTGGTTACTGTGCACTGAACTGTTTATTAAACACTACGTAAACCATACAGGGACTCCCAGTAAAGGCTAAAGTAACTTTGCAGCATCCAAAGGCCATTTTCAGTCAAGCTGAACACTGGAAATGTCTATTGATAATATATTTTTCTTTCTTCTCTCTTTTTGTTTTTTGTATTTGTATTATGTAAAGTTAATCATACTGTGGGCCATGGCTGTATGCTTGTTTCTTCAATAGGGGAAGCAACTAATAAAAAAGACGCAAGCTGAATTTTAGTGAAATAAAGGTCAGCATGATAGCATCGGCTAGATTTGTTTATTTTCCCTACATAAGTCATATTCATTCAATTTAGTTTCAATTTGGTATTTTTCCCCTGGTCATCCAGTGGCTCTATGGCCCCTCAGGGGGGCTGTCCCCCAGTTTGGGAACCACTACTGTGGATAAATAATGTGCTGTAGATCAGTAATGATAATAAATGCTGCAGACTTGTAAAGAATCTGAAGACTTCAAAGGTGAGTGCAGCACAGAGGCCATGTGCTGAGTGACATGACGTATAATTTATATGACACTTCTGTCCTAGTGCGGGAGAGGACAGACAAGCCAAAGTTCTTCTTGTTTCACCAGGCGAGAGCTCCACACATAAATGTGGGTTAGAGAGACACATTAGAAAGCGTGGACAAAACCCACTGCACTGTATTGGTAATAAAGTGTATGTGTTGCTGGTGTTACTGCAGCGCTTACCCATTGTGGATGGCAGCACGGGGGTCTCTGCTGGACTTGATGTTAATCATAAGAATAGAAAAAAACAGGAACCACACACTCATGCCAAAGCAGACACGGTACACTGCCTTGTAGCCCACAAACACTGCACAATTGACATCAGCTTGCAGGCCAGGGATTGAGGGTCTGGCCCCGTCTTCACAGAAGCCTGGGATCTATGACAAATCACAGGAGGTCACATTTTAACTTTATGAAGCATCTGTATACAGGGTCACATGAGCAGGAGCTGAACTGATCACTAGATATAATAGATTCATCCTGAATGGGGACCTGAATATTCATATGAGCAAAACAAATGACTCCAAAGCTTGAGACATTTGGCTCACCTTTCCTGGGATCCAAAAGGAGAGCTTACCACACACAAACACACAATCACGCATACAGCAAGTAGCACAGGAAAGCTAATTGAATGAGTGAGGCCAGAACAGCTTTCTATTCCCTTGAGGTTTTGCAGGGACAAGAGCTGGATACAGACAGAAAGAATAGCGACTGTTTGGCTTGTGTGAAACAAAGTGAAGCAATGTGGAAACACAGTAGTTTGTGTTTGCTGGCAGTGAAAAGTTACAAAGAAACCAACATCCCCTTTTGATTGCTAATTGTATGGTTGCTATTTATAAGTTGATCGGGGTAGCTGTGCTGGTGAGAGCGATGAGGAAGAGCTGTAAAGTTTGTGATTGGCAGATATATCTGCATTTTCGCCGTCTAATCTGGTGCAATCAATCTTCACACCTTTGTTACTGAGCGCAGATGTATGTGTGCAAAAAAATCAGTTTTTATTTTCTGCATATGCAGCAACAGAGGTTGTTTTCAGTTGCTGCTGCAGAGACTGTGCTTGGTCTGAAAGCCACCTTTTGACTCTTTTTCTGTCCATCTCTGCAGGCCTGCATGTTTCTGTAACTCCTTCATCCAGCTTCATAAGAGTCAGTGGCTCTATCTCCCTCACCACCCTTTCTCCCTTACTCCCACCCACCCGCCCTCTCGCCTCCTTCCCTTTTCTCTCCTGGCACTGGGCTGATCTGCGGCCTGAGGGTTCAAAGGGGGACCGAGGGAGGGAGGGAGGATTGGAGAAAACTGGAAGGAGGGAGGAAACATGAAAGGAGGGAGCTGGAGAGAGCAAGAGGAAGGGAGCAAGCAGGGGAGGGGTGGGCAAGAGAGAGAAAACGCCAGAGAGTGAAGCAATGATCTGGCTGCTCCCGCTATCGTCAGGGGAAGGGAGGGAGGAGTGCACAGACACGGGGAGAGCAAGAAAGAATGGGAGGGAATGAAAGAGGGAGTCCTTATTAACATGGCCTCAGGGCGCTCTGTCATCCCTCTCATTCTTTCTCCCACTCTTTATCACTTTCTACACCAATTGCCCACACACTAGACACTAATCTTCCAAACAAACAGAGAAGATGATTCAAAACAGAGGACGAAACTGCAGAAACACATCAAAGAAGAACATCACTTTTTCAGTGTTTCACACACAGACAAGTTTGATTCCACACAATCTTCTCGGGACAAGAAGCTCGCATTACAGACAGGCAAGAAACAAAACATCATCTCCCTGCATGCAGTGATACAGTCTGATAGTATAGCATGTGTTACAGCGCTGATAAACAGCTGGCAATAAATCACCAGGATGTTGAGGTTTGCTGTCTGTGAAAGCTGCAGATGGACAGTAGACACAATCACGGCAGCACTATGTGTGGAAACACGACCAAACACACAGCACAAAGAGCATTTCCCTTCCTTCCATTATCGAACAAGAACATGGCTCCAGGCTGGTTTTAAGAACAGTCTCTGTTTTGTCTGGATGTAACAGACCACCCAGGGTGGTACGTGATGACAACAGGAAAGTGTACGTGTGTGTTTGACATGGGTGTTTGTAGCTGTGGACCAGCAATATTGTACTAAGGCATAGAAAAGAGTGGAAACCAAGCCTGGACTCTGTTCAGTGGAGCTGTGATCCACAGCCAAACACATGGAGCCAAGACTTCGAATGCAGACTTCTTATCCCGCTACAACCCATTCGGGGCATGAGGGAGTTGCAGATGGACACATCGTGTTAGTCTTTCCATTGCTCTCCCTCTCCATTGTTCTGGCTAGCACTGCAATGGCAAATCCCTTTACAAACAACAGCATAGTGCAGGCAGATTCCATTTCCTCTAGCTTCAGCTGATTTGCAGCTACGGTGGCTGCCATCTTTACATGCATACCGTCTGGTTCATCAACCCGTAGAGCAGCAGCCTGGCATGATATTCTCCACCGACTATTGTCATCTCCTTCTCATTTCCCCAAAACTGACAGAATGGTAAATGAGGGATCAACACAGTGTGACCCATATAGAGAAGTGTGAATGCAAATGCTGTTGAGAAGAAAAGTGGAACTATTATCAGAGCATGGACTTTGATACTCCTGCAGTTTCCCAGAGTAAATATTGACTTTGGATCAATTCCAGAAAACAAGCCCGCCTAAGCCTCACCCAACTGGCTAACCTACATTTCAAAAAGGCAATCGTCGTCAGCCTCCCACCTTCACATGGACTATATGACCCTTGCAGGTGAACAGAGGTCCCGCTCAAACTGTTCAAAGTGAAATACCTCTCGGGATGAACCAACAACAATCTTGCAGCTTGAAATACAAGATAACACACTGGGATATGATGGCTCATTGGAGGTGGTCAGAGCAGCATGTGTCCATATGTTCAGTATGGCATAAAGACTAAAACTTAAATATATCACTGATACCGATGAAAAAGGATCACCTGCTGAACTTTAAGCTTTATTCACTATGCATTTAGCCACTGCAGGCATGTTCTCTAGCTGGCTTAACATACATTATAATTTCATTCTGGTTGCAGTTTCCCACAGATAAAATCAAATGTGCACATGGAGGTGAAATATAATCACAAGTGGTCACTCAAGACACATTTGAGACACATTCTAATGCCAGGCATGATCCGCCGCCTATCTCATCTGAACCTAAACTCAGTCTGAATATATAGTATCTGGTTAGAATACATTAGGTCCGCGAATTATATATTAGGTCTAGGATTAAGACGAATAGGTGCCAAAGGAAAAGGAAGGGACAAACAGAGGAGCGGGGGCGAGAAACATCCCAAATGTATGTTAGAGAGGCTATGCAGCACTTGGCCTTGTCCAGCTCCAGGAAAACCTGGCTCTCTGGTGTCTAAGCAGGATCTGGCAGTCAGCTGGAAAATGAGGACACTGCAGGGACGGAGCCCTAGAAATAAAACACCCATTAAAAAAACAGCACTGTCTTCCTGTATCAGTGCAGCTCAGGGGCATGTGTGTATGCGTATCTATATATGTGTGTATGTACATGTGTGTAGTACTATATGTAGGTTATATGTCTCGGTGCATGATGCATGTGTGTCAGCAGGGATCTAAGGCTCCAGTCAAGAGCAAAAATGCTCAGTCAGCCTCACGAGTCCCTCTTGGTGAGAACCAAATACAAGTTGGCCTGGACAAAGACCCTGGAGCTATCTTGGAGGCCAACACAGCTTCAGACACCATGTATGCACACCAATCACACACGGGGGGGGGGGACTAGAGAGTCTGAACAAGAGCGTGCTCTCACATACTGACCACAGACAATTAAGTGACTGGCTAAACGGCCCGTTTTGTCAACCACTTCCTATGCCGGTATTAGCGTGTAATCTAAATGAGGCAAATTTCTCGCTTTGTTTTGTCCGCTCACCACAGCAACACATCGACCAAATCATTGCTCGCATTTGATTTTAATAAAAACACTGGTTGGAAACATTGGTTGGGTACCCACCAAGTGACTCGCAGAGCGGACAAATTTACCAGACAGGCAGGTGCAATTTTTTAACACTGATTAGATGAAAATTTCTGACTATCATTTTATTTTTAGATGACAAAAACAAAACAAACAAACAAAAAACCCAAGTCTACTCCATCTACAGACCATGTTTAATGCATTTTCACAGTCCAGTCTACTTGTAATCACCAAATTAAGCATCAGAGTAATTTAGCGCTTCATAACACTGAAGGGCAGCCTGTAGGACCCTGAGGAGATGTTTCATAACTCTTGGTCAAATCAGTAGCAATTAACCTCAGCCTAAACAGCTTTGTTTTAGTGGTTTTTATTGTTTGATTATGCGCACAGTTTGAAAGATGCTAAGTTATTTATTTTAAAGCCTATCATGGCTAAATAAATCAGAGACACCACCATACACACACAGTGGGGCATTACAGCAGCTTACTCTGTGTATGTGTGGAAGATTATTCGTGCGTAAGATAGTACATGCCCAAAGACAAAGTGCCCACATCTGGCTGGTGCTAATAGAGGAAACTCTAAGTCATTAAAACACGCTGGTTAATTATTAGCCTACCTGATTCCATTCATTTTTAGCCAAGCCGAGGGCTTTGTTGCTGGCCAGTAGGCAGACAGTGATTTGAACAGACATGCCATGCTAGAGTAGAGTAAGCACTTAACACACTTTCCAAACCACTCCAGACTGTGATGTGCACTTAGTAACATACACATACTGCCGGCCCAGCAATGAGACATTTAAAAAAAGCAAAACAATCCCAGCGGAAACCTGGAGATGAGCACAGCAAAGGTGAAATGGTGAAACGCTTCTGCCTTGTCATAAATCATCTCTATCAATTCACTTTACAAGCCGTCAAATCATGCTACTACTGTCATGTTGCATGTCTGTTTGCCTTCCTTTCTATGGGTTCTATTTTAAAGGCAGTGCAACCAATAAAGCTTGAATATATTTGGAAAGCAAAAAGAAGCTGCACTAGTTCTCTTTTCTGACATAATGCATAAAGGAGAAGTACCTGTGCACTCACTGTGGAGTCAACCCCTCAGGTGATTTTGACTGTAATGTGTGTGTTTATGACCGTGAGTCATCAAAGGGAGGTAACTGGTGGTGGCTGGACAGATTCCTCGCCTCTTGTGGCATTTGGACAACATGAATCAGCTCTCAGAATAATCTGTCTAAATATAGGCGAGGTGGTAGACAAATTCCTCTTAAACTTGGGTTAGAAGAAAAGTGTTCACGCCGGACCATCAGAGAGCAAATACAGACAAATCCTCCCAATTTGAATCAGAGTCCCTGCATGACACTACAAATTACTACACTGGCATAATACTGAAATATAAACAGTCAGGAATTTAATGATTACATGTAGCATGCTGAAAAAAGCTTTAGTGTTTAGTACTAAAACTAATATTTAGATTTGATTTCACATGGCTAAACATGGGGTTCATGATGTGAGCTCCTTCATGCAGTAAAGAAAGTACAGAGCTGCACAACTCGAATAATGTACTCTGACCTTTAACCACCTTTTTCCAGCAATTTCCTGGGATTGAGAGGCAGCAGCACAATTGAAGCTCACAACTTAACTAGAAACCCAACAGTGAAGCCAAGAAACACAGCAGCCAATTTGTTATCTAAATAATAAAACTGGGCACAAGTCAGTCGTAACTGTGAAAGCTGGAGGACAGGACTACAGTATGTGTCAGACACATTGGTGTGTGAAGCAAATGGTGTATGAAAATTGATTACTACACACACTTGCGGTAATGCCAACTGTGACTGGACACTTAAGATCATGTGAACCAAGAAGTGTGGCCATGTTGTTTGCCACATAACCCACCAAAGACATGACTAAAAACGCATCTTTTACAGTTTGTAGAAAATTTCCTGCATGAATTATTCTGAGTCTAACATCAGGAAGCAAAAGCAAGATAGTGGAATCCTTGAAACACAGTGTTGTTTATTGTCTATCAGTACAGCCATACAGATATGAAGGAAATAACTCCCTAGCTGGCTTTTGTCCATCCATATTTCTTTTGACTTCTGTCTTTACCCTTGGATTGTTTTGTTTTAAGTGAGGCTGTAACTTATCTATGAAACTTAGCGCCATGTGAAGGATCATTTGTTGCACAAAAGCTGTCTGAAACAAGCAAACAGCTCTTGGCTCACAAGAATTCTTGCCAATATTGTGTATAAATGATTTTACATTGCTAACATATTCAAGAGGCAGTAGTAATTTTTGTATTTCATACGTACTAATTAAATGATGAGCTGTCAGAGCACACCAGTCAGTTTCTGGCATCATCGTCTCTAATCTTAATTTCAGTCAGCATGTTACAGTAATTGTCCAGTCTTGTTTTACCCCGATCGGCAGAATCTCTAACGTTCGGTCCTTTCTGTCTCCCAAGTACCTGGAAATTGTCATTCAAGCATTCATCACATCCCGTTTAGACTACTCTACCTACCTCTATTCATGCTTAAGCAAACACAACCTTTCCAGACACGAGTTAATTCGAAACGCCACTGCCACACTCCTCACTAATTCTAATAAAAGATTACATATATGTAACCCCAATTTTAGCTCCACTACGCTGGCTACCTGAGCATTTTAGACTAGTTTTAACATGTCAACTACCACTTTTATGACCCGGATGGGACTGGCCCCTGAGTATTTGGATGAATGTTTTTCCCATATGAGCCAAGTGTAGCCTGAGATCCTCCGGTGGGTCCTTTTTAGAAATTCCAAGATCTAGACTGACTACCAGGGATGACCGGACCTTTGCTATCAGGGTCCCATCACTCTGGAATGACTTGCCAGAGGAGCCACATCTTTGTCCTGTTTTATATCTCTTTTAAGAACCCACTTTTTAAAATGCATTTCACATTATTAATTCCTTGCTGTATATGTCTAATTATCTATTCTATTGTTTTATTACTTAAATATCTTAGAATTTTAATCTATCCTTACTATTTTGTCTATTATGTTTTAATTTTATTGTTATTTTATTGGATACTGTGTTTTTATTTTACTAGTGAAGCATTTTGTAACTGTTTCAAAAGGTGCTACACAAATAAATGTATTATTATTATTATTATTATTATTATTATTATAATAGGCATTGAATACTACAGTCAGTGAGATAACTACTGATTACCACCCGGTAACCGGTTACCACCCGGTAACCGGTTACACAACTTCATAATCTATGGAATTATGGCTCATATGTCACAGTTAAATATTAATAAATCCCATTAAGAGATGAAGGAGGACTGCTTCTCCACACCTGCAGGTAGGAACAGGGTCTTTATTTCAGACATACAATATGCAGACAGCATGTAGAGACAGTGAGTACAAAAACACTCCAGCACAGAGGAGTGTTTCAGTGAGAGATGAGCTTTAACCACTCTACACGGATCTCTCAATTTATCATGAAAATACACACTTCATGAGTGCTGAAAATGGCTATTAATCTTACAGTGACACACATACAAATCATTTCACTACTCGAGATACTGCACATTAACCTAATTGTGGCCTGTTTTACTGGTACAGTTAGCATACTAGGCACTAGCAAAAAGAAAAAAAGAAGAACACTGTTTTACTGTCTTGTTACAAGTTGCACTGGCTGCAGTTCAAAAGCTGCCCTCAAGCTACGTTGACAGATATGAGCCTGATACTTAAGCCAAATATCTATATATAAGCTCTAAACTCCTTAGTATCAACATGCATTTTAAGTATTGAAGAGAAGCCAAACAACAAGGCAAAGCCATCACCAACAAAGAGCTTCAACCAAAATTCACTTCCTGTCTTTACATGTGCTCGGCTGCCCGCTCCGTATGCTAGGCCCAGCCCTGCTATGAGGGAATGCAGCTGACAGACAAACAAGCCTCTGTGGCTCAGCCTCTCCACAGAGGGGTATTATACAAGGAGACTGTCAGGTAAAGGTATCCATCGGTGGCTGAGAATACCAATGCAGCAATGACTGAACCCTCGACTTCTCTGCCTTCACCTGAGCTAGCCTAGCACAGGAAAAAAAATCCTGGCCTTGGCTGCTTTAAACAAACCAGCAGGGCAGTGTATGTATGTGCCACGGAGAAGGAAAAGGGGAGGTTGTTTTGGCGTGTCTGAAGGGCTGAGCACTGATGCGGAATGGCAGCAAAGACAGACGGCAGGCTACTCTCCTGTGCTTGGTTCAGAGCAGGGAGACGGCACAGCAGGCCTCTGACAGAGCACGTTTTATGGGAGTGTCTGTCTGCTGGAATGCACTCTGCTCCAGGCCAGATACCAAAGCTCATTCGGGCTGTTCTTGTGGCAATTTGGTTCTCATCAACACCAGCCTTCTAACATGATAAAATGACTCGTAATTTTAGGGCCGCTTGTGCATGAAGCGGGGTTCTGAGGTAAATCAATCCCAGTCCAGAGCACTTTGGGAAAACATTAGTCATGATGCATTCAAGAACACATCCATGCAGCCCAGCAGTAATGCATGCACACAGGCGCAGACTCCCGTACGCTCACACACTCTAACACACACACACACACACACACACACGCTCACACAAGACATTCACTCCCTCGATGAACCCTTTGGCAAGCGGAGCTGCGGCTGTTTCTAGCTCTCCTCGCCTACAGCCAGATAACAGCCGCACAACGTCTTCTCAGCCATGACCGACGCACGTGCTCCACTCGCGTCACTGACAGACAGCCGGCTCAGCCCACCTCCCTTTCAACACACCCCCAATGACGCAATGCTCTTCACCTCCTTACACACACCCCTCCCGGTCTCCTTCTATCACACACACACACACACACCACTGGGTACATGCACACACACACACACACACACACTTAAAAGCAGAATCACTTAGCACTGGCAGTCACATGGAAAATTATAATTTTCTCTCTTTGTTTGCATTTTGTAGGGGTGATCCGCAATAAGAGAAATGTTACAGACGAGGACGCTGCCCCTTCATTTGTCCATGACCGCAGTGTGTTCGCAGGATTGGCCTACCTGCTAAAGTAGGTGGAGTATGATGTCTCTGTATACTTTATCTGTATAGCACCTTTAAACAAGGCAAAGTGCTTTACATAAGACAGAAAAGCATAAAGAAAATACTGCATGTTAAAGAAACACGAGGAAACATAAATATAAAAAGACAGGTTTTAGAAAGAGTAGAAAAAAAGAAAATTGAAGATAAAAAAGCTAAAATAGAACAAGACAAATCAAATAGAATCAGATTTATAGTGCAGCTTCAGTGCAGTGCATGATATGAATAAATAGTCACAAGTTCACTAAACAAAGGCGGCACCAAACAGAAACGTTTAAACCCTGGTTTAAAAGAACAGAGAGTTGGAGCAGATCTCATGTTTCTGGGAGTTTGTTGCTCTTCCTGTTCAGTTTCTCTGGGGAAAGTAAGCAGACTTGATCCCAGACCATCCGAGAGGCCTGGACGGTTCACAATGGAGCAGAAGATCAGAAATGAACCTTTCAGTTCTTTATAAACCAACAGTAGTATTTTAAAATCAATATATGTTGAAGTTGTACGCTGTGCAGAGTGTTTGCTTTGCCTCACAAACAGTCCACCTCAGTTTAAATTCACAGAAAAGAATAACCAGGTTAGAGGAGGACAAACACAGCTCATCA
>JAPZEA010000009.1:5828385-5839329 GCA_029783685.1 Heniochus monoceros
CAGTATTACAATAGTTTGATGCCCATGCTACATCATACATAAATTAATAAAACTATACAGCTACAACTCTTTCCTTGTGAGGCAGCTGTATTTGTGAGATCACACAAGAATCCCTTTATCCAGACTTTAAGTTATGTGTTTGTGGTTGAAACACAGAGGTTCTGACCAATCCATGTCCTATGAGGAACTACTGGCAGTTACCGGCGGGCATGTTTTAGGTGTGATGACAGTGAGAAAAGCATCTGTTCATTGGAGAACAATGTTTTTGCTCTTCACCTGACTGGCCTCAGCAAGAGTTTTGCCCTCCTATTATGTCATATGGTTCCTTGATTTTATTGGAGATAAGCAGCATTTTGGACACCTGCATATACTTTGCAGAGGTGTTTGGAGTTTGCAGTTGGTCATTTGTTGCTTTGCATCTATTTCATATTACATATGCAGGTTATTGACATCACTACCATAGTGCTCCACTCACTACACATAGGTAGTATTTAATCAAGAATAAAAAAAAAATAGTTCAGAGAGTTACATCCTGTTAAACATAAAATACTTTGCATGTTAACCTGATGTACTGTGCTGAGTCAACAGTCAGTACGTAAGCTGCAGGAAATGTGCACGCAATGTAAAGCAAGGCTGCAAACCCTGCCATGAAATTCTGAATATCCATTTTGAACTCTGGGCTCAAAATGAATGAATCACCTCAAAGACTTCAAGTAATAGGCAGCAACATGTGGCAGAAGGACCCCTAGTTGGAAAATATGTTAAAGAATACAGAGTTCATACAGGTGATTGTGATCAGCAGCCATTTCTTGTTCTTTTAGGGTCAGAAAGGACTGACTTTGCCACAAGCTATTGCTGTGTATATGCATCCCCTAGAAACAGCTGAGCTCTTCCTCACTGAATACATGAATCTGATAAGTGCCTGCCACAGAAAACCTCTTCCCATTCCACTGAATGATGGAGCATGTGGGAATTTGCCAGCTTCTAAAACAAGAAAAAAGGAAATAAAAAGAAAATGAGGCAGAAAATGGGATAAAAGCTAAGATTGCCCTACAGAAATGAATTTTGGGAGGCATGTGGTGGTGGTGTGTGTGTGCCGACGTTTGTAGAAGCAGACAATGCTTCTTATCTCTGCACTTGTCCATTTATTGAATCTTTATCCGTGTGCCCTGCTCTTATTCTTCGCCTGGTTGCTAAGTTACTGCCACCCGTGTCCAAGAATTGCCGCTAGAAGAAATGACAGAAATAGAGAAATAAGTAGAAAAGCTATAATAGTCAACTGTTCTGCTGGCATTAAGCTCTCGGTGTGGGTGGATGGTGCAGGTAATACACTGTGGGCAATCAAACCCCATCTCCACTATTGACTGATTTTGATCTATTTGCACCAAAGCCTTCTGTGGCGACATCCCCCACATATGAATGGTATTTTGGGAAGAGCACAGCGCCAGTTGTCCTTAGTAAAAAGCCAAAGACTGGGTCAGATGGCAGCCAATTAAGACTGAACAAGAAGAGAGGAGGGGGGCTAGAGGAGGAAAGGGGGATGACAGGGTCCTGACCTGTGTTACAGATCTATCTGAGGCCCTTTAAGCTTTTCACTGAGTCTGAGAACGCTGTCACGGAGAGCCAATATCAAAAATGGAATCGCTTTCAGACAAATCAGTGTTTGGTTAACTACAACCGGCTTACCCTTTCCTGCTTCGCTGGCTTAGCTGGCGAGAGGGAGGGTCAAGCGGGGGGATATGAGTTTTTCTCAGGTGAAGGGCTGACCAGCTTATGAAATGTGACCTGCAGTCGCTGACAAGGGACAATGTGTATTTGTGTTGTGATGCTTTGCTATCTGATCTGCCTCAGCCTCCTTTAGTCCCTCTGGATCTGCAGCTTACATTTCCCTCTCACGGGTTGGCAGTTTATATGAGGAGAAAGCGAAAATAAATAGATAAATAAGTAAACATGCGACTGAGGACATATGAGAGGAAAGAGTGCATGACGGCATTTTCTGTTCTTGTGTTTTTGCATCCAGACTTCACAGCTGTGGGAAGTCTAATGCAGCCTGCTGGTAAATATGAGAGAGGCAGCTGGAAAGAAAAGAAGCGGCACGAACAAAGAGGACAAACTAGCTGAATGTGGCAAATAAAGGGACACGAAAGACAGACATATCATGGTAGCCTGCATTACTGAGGTGTGGAGATGTCTAAATGGAAATGAGGTTAATGGGTAGCGGCTGGTGGAGTGCATGAAATGTCTGCACTGGAGAGACAGAGCAGGGATTTCTTCAATTAGATTCATGAAATCTGTAATCTGGTTCTCAAACAAACAGATTTTCACCAGACATTCAAACACACAGGCTGCAGTAGGAACACACACTCGGAGAGTTTAATATCCCCCCGCAAATCAAAGCAATGAAGTCATTATCTCCTTAAAATAACTTTAGTGACTGATGGTTGCTTAGTGTGGGGTTGATGCGGGGCACCAATCTGCTGTGACACTGCGTCCCTGCAATCTGTATCAGTGTGTAATTAATGACTGTATTTACCTCTGCGTGATTAAGAGTCCCAAAGGCGGCAAACCCTGTAAGATCAAAACATGGCCTCACACACCTTCCCTGGGTCATGTGATACCTGGTCTATCCATTTTTAATCTCCAAAACCCACTTTTTTCATGCATACTCCACTCACCTTGGTGTTTCCTGGCATTTAATTGCGCACACACTCACTCTCCAGCACACACAGGGAGGCGGAGGCTTCCTCGTAGCCCCGTGTGTGCTTTGATCAGCTAATAAAGGGGCATCATAGGAGGAATCTGCTGATTGAAAAGAGGGAAGGCTGTTCCCTCCAGGGCGGAGGGGCTCGGGCGTGTCCGCTGCGAGTCCTGAGTCATGTCGGGCCCTGTGGCAGCACCACAAACAAAAAAAGATGCAGGGGTACGGAGGAGAGGCGAGGTGGGTGGGGTCAAACACCACCTCCTTGTTGCTAGGGATGTCTTCACTTAGTTTGTGTTGCTAGGCTGCCAATTCCCTCATGTTAAGTGGAAGCGTCCCCCCCCCCCCCCTCCGTCCAGGCACCTCATGGCTCCCTCCCTCTCCTTCTCCTCTAAACCAAAATAACTTCACCAACCATCTGTCACTGGGCTCACAGGTCTACTGTTGCTTAGGAACAAGTCAGACACTCACATGCACATCTATATGCATCCTCATATGAATATATCATCATATGCAGTTATCCTAACAATAACAACTAGTTAGAAACGTGTCGCTGCCTGTGATCGGTACGTCTGTGACATTTGCAGCATTCATGGAAAAATCCTCAATCTGATGCTCCAAAGAGTTCGAAGTGATAAATCAGCAACAGGTTCTTCAGTTCATGAAGCTTTTAGAGGGCAAAACTTCCTGAAATACATTTAATAGTGACATTAAAAAATGTGATAATTACTTCAAAAGGGCAACAGGTTCATTGAAGCGTCCTCCTCCTTGACTCTGCAAAAACTTTCTTCTCATTTGTAAATTCTTTGAAGTTTTTGCAGTTGAAAAACTCAAAGAGGCATTGTTAGGTTCCAGCTGTAGCGAAGGATTTACATATTGACAGAGAGATGAAGTGTAAGTACAAGCTGCAGCACTTTCCATAATCACACTGCGATGAATAATAGAACAGAATCAAATTGCGCAGCCCTGATTTACATGCTGCCAATTAATTTGCAGCAACCAAATCCAACGGCTAATGAGATTGTTTGAACTTATTGTACACGTAAAATAGTCCTTGTTCTTCTGTTATCAGCCATTAATAAATTATCTGAAAGTAAACCACCTCCGGGCTTATGAAAGGTATTTGTGGATGGAGCTAATCGTTGTTTGTACACATGCTTGTCACTCGGTGGCTGAAAGCTGCTTACCCAGACATCAGGAGCATCCCAAATTGAATTTCATGGCCTTTGTTTTTAGACAAACAGAAGATTAATTTGACAGGCTCGGCAGACAAGACTTGAGGAGTTGTTTCAAAATGTTTGATGCAGTTATTTATTAACCTGTTGAAGTTCATCGCTCCAACTGTTCCATTTCACATCAGTAGGGAAAAGGGAGGTATTGTTCTCAAACAGGAAGGACTTTCTCTGCCATATCTTGTAAAGAACATTTGAGTCTGTTTATATATTAAATGATTATATTAGCAGTTTGGGGGAGTTACAGCTGTAATCTTACGCAATGTAATAAGATAATAAATATTAAGATAGAAGTTTAAGATAGTTTAATAGTTTCTAATTTGGTTCTGGTACCTCATGTCAGAGATGTTAAGGCTCCTTCCTCTTCACAGCAGCTGCATTTCCTAAAAAATCTGCAGAGGTATTTTCAAAAATTTGAGATGTTTGGAACTACTTCAAACTTACTGGACAAGTATCCAGCCTTGATAAATATAGCTGGTGTCCCAGGCAGCCGCAATAGTTACACACAACACTTGAAAGACAAAGTGATATTTGAATAACACTTTCCAATGAAAGCAGAGAGCTGTCTGCCGTTCAGGGGGTTCATTTCAGCTGCTGCCAAGGAAAGGAAACAGAGCAGGGGAGCCAATATTAGCCAATGTTCAATCATAGTTTACTAATTTATGCCTTCATTTCTAAGTTATAGCTGGCTGTGCCTATTGATCTCTCTGTCAAGGCCCCTAAGTCACAGTTCAGGTTTCAAATGATTTTTCAACAATACATGACAAGCCTTCAAAATGTGCATCTGAATCAACACTGGTGAGACGTTCTCTGATGTGCATAGATGAACACTCTGCAAAATATCCACTTTTATCAGTCATTTAGCCTCAGTAATTCTTGAAAACTAATGGTCTTGATTTGAGAGACTAACAGGAAGTACCACTTGCTTGAAATACATTGATTTGTTAACAGATTTTTAGGAAACATCTTGATTCCTAATCACTATTCAAGATAAATAGACGAAGAAATCTGGGAGAGTAAAATGTTAATTCCATATTCCATTCCATAATGTAAAATTTTTATCAGACAGATCTAACTTTACTCCAGTAGCAGTTATTCACAGGAAAATAAGACGAAAAATGTCAGACAAAAGTGATAAATAGGCGGAATGGCAGATTAAGACTAGTTCAAAATGAGCGTTTTCTCTCTCTTTCTTTCTTTCTTTGTCTTTTTTGTACATCGGAGGAGCAGCGTATCTGACTACCTCCCCTGGTGAGGAGTGGTGGTGTGGTCCACGGGGAACTCATCATCACTTTAAAACGCGCCAGAGACTTGGCACAAAAGAAGCGCTCGCAGGCGAGCACAGACGCAAAGGGACTGTCTCTTATTACACCGAAGGGAAACACATTTTGCACCTTGTCTAAGAAGACTCCCTAAAAGTCAGAAAAACGTGGACTTTGAGTTGAAGAAACTTACTTTGGCTGCACCAGATGCGACGTTGTTTGGCTGCAGCAACCTTCCGGTGATGTGGATGTGGTCATTACGTACGAACTCGATGTGTACCTGTAGATCTGGACTTTAACAAGCGCATCGTTTTTTGTTTTCTTCCCTTTATTTTTGTCTGAACAGTCACATGACGCAAACTATTGCTTGTAGCCCTGATTTTGTGGTGAGACTGTGTGCCTGCCAAGTGGAGTCGCGTGTCTATTTGCAGATAACCCGCAAGGAAACATGAACGTCTCCTTTTTCGACGTGACCCAGGGCGCGCTGTTTAACGGGAGTCAGACCTTCGCTGGGACTCTGGCCACATACTCCGCCAACGGCACAGACAACGTGGTGACCGGCGACGGCGGAGGGTCCCTGGTGCTCGTGCAAGACGAGCGCAAGCTCTTTGTCATGCGTGTGGTGCAAATCGCGGTGTTGTGCGTGTTGTCGCTCACCGTCGTGTTTGGTATATTTTTCCTTGGGTGCAACTTGATGATAAAATCAGAGAGCATGATTAACTTCCTAGTGAAGGACAGGAGACCCTCCAAAGACGTGGAGACGGTCATGATCGGACTCAGCTAGAGAGCTAGAGATGGCACTGTGGAGAATTGGAGCGGAGATCCGGTATGAGGATCTGGTACGCGTTTCCCAACGCAGGTCAAGCTCGACATCTGCATGTACTTTTCAAAGACGCTGTCTCTGTGTGTCCTAGTGAGGAAAGATATGCAAAAACTTCACATTTCCTTCCGAAACATGACTACAGGAAAGTAGTCCAGCGACCAATGTTTGTGCGTAAAGTTTGTGCGTAAAACACGGGCAATTGTTTACACGTGGGCCGATCTGTTGAATCTTTCGAGTGAATTTAATGTTGCCAACTTGAACACAGTGACGAAAAATGTTTACAAGCTGTTACCTCATTTTTTGTTTAGTTATTTCTTCTTCTTCTTTTTTTTAAAAGTGAATTTGAAATGATTGTTAGTGAATGTTTTTAAACTGTCCAAAAGCATGATTGTGAATTCTTATAGTTACACCTCTGCCAGTGTATGTGGACGTGGTGGATATGTGGGTATTCTCTATACAAAGTATTTTTCTTGGTCTTGTTTGGTAAATATAAATATTATTACTGAAATCTTGCACGTTTTTAAACGAACTCCGTCACAGCTTTATGGAGTGATTCCTGTTGGCATGCTCGCTAATTGACCTGTAAAGTGATTTTTGGACTCGTTTTGCACTTTTGAAATCACTGATGCTGCATGAATTATTTTGTACCAGAAAAAAAAAGAAAACTTGAAATTGCAGCATGCAATTAAAACACTGAAATGTCCATATTAAGCGTTGTCATCTGTTAATTAACATCATACATATCACAGTGCTCCGTATTATTTTTTCTTTGATAGATTAGGTTTCAGAAAATCATGTGTGCGCATATATTTCTTCTTCCAATATTGTGTTCAAGACTTTCAATTTAGAACTGAATAATGCTAATTCTGAAGGCACGTGAGCCATCTCTCACTTCTCACTAACCCAATTTTGTATTCATGTTGGCAAAAATGCACATAAAATTATATTTTGCATCGTGTTACTATCTTATAATGAAGATAAACATTTTGAAGCAGTAAGAGAGAGGCAATGAGAGGCCGGTTTTAGTAATCTCTCTTGCAGACAACAGGCTGAGCTCATATTGGCTTCATAGCATTTAATCTCTTAAGAGCGACCTGCTGCTATCAAGAAACATTCAGACTCACCCTGACTACTTAACTTCCCAGCATCCCCCACTGCACCTTAAGAGTTTAAGTATGGCATCCAGAGAGGGTCATGTTCACAAAGTGTGTAAAAGAGAGCATAAATGTGAAGAGGCTAACAGTGAGGGGAGCTACCTCGGTGCAGCTTTAGAAAGATTTCACACAAAGAGGACATGTAGGGACATCCAACTGTCATTACGCTTTAAGATATCATTACTCTTCCTGCCCCGGAGTGTTTGCACATCACACACACCTCTTTCCTTTCTCAAGAAAAAAAATAAACTTTACTAACTATTTCTATTCCAGACAGACAGAAAACCCACAGAAAGTTTCATTCTAGGTGTCTGATATTAGGTTTCCATAGTATCGAGCTCAGCATTTTGGTTCAATTTCACTTCTATTTCTTCTCTATTTTGGTCTGCACCCCCTCCTCCCTCCCTCCCTCTCATGTGCCCCACTCAGAAGCAACCAATGTTCTCATTATTATTTCAGTACTTGTTAGGAGAGCTGGGGTAGATGAATCCTTACAAACACACCCATGCATCCACACATGTGCCCATTCACCGTGCGACACTGATGTGCAACAGACCAGCAAATTCCGACCTCAACCAAGAGTATCTCACAAAAACAACATGAATAAATAAAACTTATTAGATAATTAGACTTTAACGACTGAGAACAAGTCAACAATCGATACAACACATAGCACTGCATAGCACGCATGCATATGAAAAATACATTGAAATATGTTGACATTGGAACTACTACAACTCATGAAGTGCTTTGTTTTTGCTTTTAATTTTCCGGAGCCTGACAAAGAGCAGTTAAAATGAAAACATAAATGATTATTCACTCTTACAAAGATCAGTGTTTAAAGCCTGAACATCATATTTTCTTTTGAAGTAGGACACTTTAAACATTCATTTAAACAGTAATTCTGTGATTTCACTTAAATATAAACAGTGTACATCCAATTTTATAAAGAGAGGAGGTTAAGAGATCAGGCTAAATTATCTACTGCAGTAAATGCAGTTTGGTGAGGAGAACTACTATTAAGAGCATTTATAAAAGGTCTTTTTTCCCTTTTTGTTGCAAAGCCTACGATAAAAAGTAAATGCATTTGTTCAGGTATTATTCCCGTGCACCAGAGAGTGCTTGTTGGACACAAGGAAGCATGCTATTTCTAGAGTTAATTGTTCGGTTATTAACTTGTTACGCTGAAACTTAGGATATTGTGTGGTCAGGCATTGCCTCATATGCATGTTTTGACACTGCGCTGAGAAAGCAGGGGTGCAGATGGGGGGCTGAATAATTCGGAGCGCCCACTGACAGAGGCCCTGGAACACGGCAGATGTGTAGATGTGTGTTGTTTTGCTCTTATCGGGGGGCCCAAAGTTTCTAGCAGCACCTCTGCCTGACGTTTGCCTCTGAATTGGTGCACACATCTCAGCTTTTTTCAGCTATTCACATAGATCTGGTGTTGTCCTCATTGAGGCCCGTTTCCCAGGTATGGAACAGCAACTGAGGCAGTCAGAGCTTTGTGGGCGGTGATGTCAGAATATAAGAATGGGGACATCATCTTTCTGTCCTAGAACCAAAAAAAAATAGGAACAGAAAAATGTCCAGAAAAGTGGTGACAAGTGTGGGCAAGATCAACACAGTTCTAAAAGTTCTTGTAAGTTGACTTACAGGAAAAACAACCCTTAAATTTGCATATTTCTTTGATTAACATGATAAGTTAAGCAGTGGCTAAAACTGATTTGTAACGACTGAAAATGGCATCGTGGGATAGATTTGTCACTCACTGACATTTCAGCAAGACCGCAACCATAGAAACATAGCAGCTAGCATCCATCACTAGCATACTCTGTGGCAGAACAGTGGCTACATCAGTGTAAACAAATCTGGTAAGATTGATATTTATCCATTAACAAACACTCAAACATGTTGCGCTCTCCAAAATCCCTTAAACCCAAACTACAGAGTTTGTCTGCAGCAGCCAAAGTTTTGACTATGAACTGATTGACACCAAGGTTCTCTGTACAGCTGATATGTCATACAGTATATAATCAGGCATTAGCTTTACATGATCTGCATGTGAAATAACCAACTTTCAATTTAGTTTGCATGAACAACATGTGAGACAGAAACACAGAAGCAAAAGGCAGATATGAAAACTATCACACCCTTACTTCATACTGCACTAAACCAACATTACACAACCATTATCAGCACTGGCACTGCATGCTGCAATTGAACACTGAGACGGCAGAACCTGAAAAAACACAGATTGATTATAATGACCAAAAACTTGCTAATAAGCCCCTGTTTCTTTATGAGCTGATTCAAGTAGAATGCATCGAGCAGTTCAAAGGACATTATTTTTCTCTGATTCTTCTCTCTAAGACTCACTACATTCTCACACAAAAGTCTCCTCTCTTGACTTGGCTGAAAATCAATTAAAATTACTCACCATCTTGCCTCAGATCTACTTAAAGCGGTTATTTTCTCGCCTTGGAGGCACTATGAGTCGCCCACTACCACAAAGCATATGCTAAAGAGTTAGCATGGTGCACCATGTGCACGCAACAGATTGTGGACACATGAATTATTGTAGCGCTTTTCTCCACCAACTGAATGATCTGATGCAACAATTTTGACAAGGATGCAGGTACTGTTGGACTGCTTGACAGGTCATTGTTATGATGAGTCAGTTTACACCAGCAAAGGCTGGGATGTAGTTAATTATAACAAGTTCATGAAGGGGATATTAATAAGCTCATTTTGCAGCGGCAGTGCCGGAACAACACATTAACATGTTAACCCTTCACCCCAATCAACGTGTGCAGTTGTGCAGGTTTGGTGTGTTTCCAGCTCTCTCTCCATAAAGCCACTGTACATTTTCTTGTCAGGAAGCGTCATCACTGACCTTTTACAACAGAGACCTCACAGAAAATAATGAACCATGCACTGGCCATGCAATCATGACAGAAATAATGGTGATTAAACTAGCAGTGGCATTCAGCACTTAACTGCAATAAAGATAGCTCTGCCAACAAGCTTGGCTTTGAGTGAAAGTACCTAATAAATCAGTGAAGGTGCCCTGTAATTCTTCACTTTTCACCGGAAAAGTTTGACTCAATGCAGATTTGTCAACATAGGCGACACTGTGGGGAAAGCCATTTTTAATTCCCTCAGTATTTTTGATTAGAGGGCAAGATGCACAAAAGATCTGTTTTCTATGCCGACGCAGCTCCCACAAGGATGAAGTGGCCTTTCTCAGCCCCATTCAATCTGTTTCTAATGGGATGTGTTGCATTCAAAGGAGGGAGCAATAACAATGCATGCAATGAAGTTGAGGAATGGCAACAGTATCTCATATCTCACACAGGTGAGGGGATGTAAACACTTTTCTTCCTCACTGCGCACGCACACACACACACACACACACACACACACACACACACACAGACACAGTTGTGTTTGCATCATTTTTGGGGACGTTACATAGACTTACATTCATTTCCTGGAGACTAACCATAACCATAACTGCTACTTTCCTAAACTTACCCTAACCTTAACCCAAGTCTTCACCCTAAAATTGAATGATTTTTGATATGGGGACTTGGTTTTGTCCCCATAAGGAAAACGTGTCTCCACAATGTTCATTTCCTGGAGAATTTCCTAATCATAACCTAACCTTAAACCTTACATTAACCTTAACCTAAACCCAACTTTACCCTAACCTTAACCCAAGTCGTCACCGTAAAATTGAATGTTTTTTGAAATGGGGACTTGGTTTTGTCCC
>JAPZEA010000009.1:5846682-5857508 GCA_029783685.1 Heniochus monoceros
CCACTAGCTCCTTTAAATAGCCTGTTCAAGGTGGGAATGTTGCACTGTTGCGCTGTGTGTATTGTTATTATTGCCATTACCAGACACACGCGCACACACACACACACACACACACACACACACACACACACACACACACACACACACATTTATGGACAAACTCTCCTCCCCCTTTATTCTGCGAGGCAAAAAGCTAGAACACAGTATTCTTCACTGCCACCAATCCGTGCCCTCATTTTAAACATATCTCCTGCCTAATTCACTCAGTTACGTAACAGTCAATTATACAACCAATTCAGCGCGCTCCTCAAAGACTAGCCTCACAAGGGCACTCCAAGCGCAGCGGTAAGCAGGGCACTGGTGATAGGGGGAAGAGGAGGAAATGTGTAAGTAATTTTAATAAAGAGATGGAATACAGTTAAGACCCATCATGGACTAATGATAGGAAATGAATAACGGGGGAGGGATGGAGCCGGTGTGAAATTGTCAATTAGGATTTTCTTCCTGTGGTGACTAGAGGGAATTCAATAAGCCAGAGGCAATAGCAGACCACTTCTGTATGGAGATCACAGAGGCCTGCTTCTCCCTCTATGTGTGAGCTGAAGCTCTACAAGCTAACGGCAAACTGCAGATTATAAGATCAGCTTTAATAAATGCAGTGAAGTGGTCATGGAGGAGTTTTTTTTATTATCTCTGCAGCTTGACTGATGAGAAATTTATTAGGAATTTTTTTTGTTTATTTGCAGATCACATCCATTTGACTCGAACGGCACTTTTACATCATATTTGATATGTAGTGTAAGCTTACTCAACATTTTTCGGTCCGTGAGTTTTGGAGGGTGATTCAAGTGTAAAATTTGAAAATAATTTCATTTTTCTGATGACACTTTTATTACTTTAAAAATATATCAGTTTTAGAAATCTGCAGCAGAGCCTGCTACTTATCATTCAGGTCCATATGAGGTCCTGACAACAAGGACATAAAAGATTATCAAGATCAAGATGCTACCACGTGTGTGTGTGTGTGTGTGTGTGTGTGTGTGCGCGCGCATGTGTGTGTATTGATGGACACTATTGTCCCAAATGAAAACGACACCCCACAGTGTGAATACTTGTGTGCAGCGGTGGAACAGCTCCACCGACAGATCAACAAAACAAAGAAATAAACTAATAAATCCAACCAGTTTTTACCATCAGCACTTTGAAACTCACTGTCAGAATACTACACTATACAAGTACTAGCAAGGAAATCAGACACGCAACTGCACCTCATTAAAAACATATTTTTCGTGTGATAATTAATCAATTTCACTTAAAAACAACCTGGTGTATGATGTATATGCATGTACTGCAAGCATCATATAACAGCAAAAGTGTTATCTGCTATATATTTATTTAAAATAGATGAAGCTCTTGCATGTTAAGTGGAAGCAGATTGTTTGACATCTTATTAGCACAATAATTGAATTAAAGGTTGTTGTTAGCTGTTCATACATGTGAGTATTTCAGCCTTACATTTTCTTAGAATTGGTGACACTGTTCTTTATACTGAGTTCATTTTAGTTCACTGATTATCTTTTATTTATTTATTTACATAGCAGAAACCAAGAATCCTTTACAACAAAAAGGCGCCTCTTTACTGCGTGGATTGCGCTACTTTACTGTTTGTGTCACAGCAATGAGCCAGAAATGCTGCAACATGCTTCAGAAGGTTTTATTGTTTTGCTGTTTTTTATTGAGTCATTCCAAGTGCACAAAGTAATTCCAGTTATGCAAGATCTCATACTCAGCTTTCCACAAGAACTGAGGAATGGAGACTGAGGTGAAGGAAAAGTGACACAAAATGAATCAGTGAATTACAAAACTACAAAATGTTTTGGATTTTGCCTCATTTGCACCCTTTCATGAGCTGTCTTCCATATAAAGGAATGGAAATTGGCGCTCGGTCACAATAAGGATTTCATAGTTATTTTTTCCACTTCTTTTTATATGTAGATGTAGCAGAATGTAGAAAATTGCAGTCCAATTTTCTTGATTTGTTTGTGAGATTTTTTTTTGTGCCGAACGTGTGAAGAGTTTTGAAAAAGTGAACTGAAGAGAACTCAGATATGTGTGTTACCTATTGTAAAAAAAAAAAAAACCCTGTAATTTCTGAAATGCCTGCCTAGGTTTTAATCCAAGTGAAGTTGCAGGTATTTTGTACTTTGACATTTGAGATTTCTTGATCAGCATCAAAAAAAACGAATTACATCCAACATGATTCAATAGTAAAACATGAAAAAATCCACAGTGGGTGGATTATAAACAGTCTAATATAATTTTGTTTCTTTCAGTTTCCAGCTGCTCTGCTTTGGCCTCCAAAGTGAGCTTAATTACACAAAGAGCATGCATACTGTAGGTCAATCCCAGACGGAGGGAGGGAGTGTGTGTGTGCTTTGGTGTGTGTGTGTGTGTGTGTGTGTGTATGTGTTGTGTGGGTGAGTGTGTGTGCATAGGCGTGTGCAGACTGTTGCTTGTGTTTTGGCACCTTGGCAACCTGCTACTGTGTCCCTCTGCATTTCAGCAAACAGGTCAGAATTACATACTGAATATGTTGTAAATAATATGAGCTGAAGCTCTCACATATGGCGTGGACAGAAGATATTTATCCACACTTCGAGCCGTATGATCCGCGTGCTTTTCGGAGATTTCTTGTAAGTGTGAATTATTTTCTCACATTCTCTTCTGTGGTTATTAGGCTGTCAGCTGTAGCTCTTTATCTTAGCAACAACCAGCCCACTGCTCTCTGTGCATCTCCAGCACAAACTCTATCCCTGAGTCTTGCGTCACAATTCGATCATTTTTAGCATTTGAAGAAGAAATGTTTTTAATATTGTTTGCATATGAAGATAATCCCTTCCTGTGGAGCTTCACCTCCTTTACAGGTAGCTGCTGCAGTTTATTCTCAGCCACTGCGCCTCCAGGCAGAGAGCCTCATTACAGTCCCATCTCTCCTCCCCAGGCTCCGCAGCAGCCCCCCACCATCGTGCAGCAGCTCCCAGTGACCATGATGCCTCCTGGCTCCGCTGCCTCCATTAGACCTGGTGGTCACGTCAAGGAGGGTATGGCAGACTGTCACCACACACAAACTAAATCTCTTGATTTCACACTCACAGCTGTTCTTGCCTGTCTGTCACATTACCGGCTCGCTAGCAAGCACTCAGATATATTATTTATGGTCTCCTCTTGAGCTTGGACAATCGTATAAAATATATGCGCATGAGTTTGCGTGTGTGTGTGTGTAAAATTCATGTCCGAGTGCTGCAGCATGTTTCAGTCGGGCCTGTTTGCAACTTCTAAAGGTGTCATCTAATTACGCAAAATAAAGTTTTGCAAGTCAGTGACATTAAGTTCAGAGATTCAACAGTTAAAAATGTCAAACAATTGTTATCGTACAAGTGGATTTAACAGTTCTAATGGCTGCCTGAGTCCAGCTACGGTGTCACTCTGAGTTTATAACACAATCCTGCGCTCTCATTTAAACTGAATTCATTTAAAACCAAACTGAAATTTTGGATGCAACACAATCAAGTGATTTGATGATTTGTTACCAAACTGCATATACGGATGACTTAAATCCCCTTCTCACCTGGCTGGAAAAAGTAAATGGTAAAACAAGGTTCATCCTGGTAAGTGATCTCCTCTTCTTTACAAGTTGCTTTTCAGTTTTAACTTGTGTGCACTGGCAATGGCCTTACCAAACACCAAATTTCTCTTAGGTGTAAGGTTTAGATGTGCAGGATCGCAGTTATTAGTGATGGTACAACCTGACTTGATGGCTGGCTTAATCATACCTACTAATTGCCTGCCGGTGTTACCAGTGTTTCAGTTGTTGAGTTAAAAATTCTGCTGCCATTCTGAACATGTTCTGAATATCAACAGCACAATCACATACATTTCTGTGCAGCTAGTGAAAGACAGAACATTGAATCTTACACCGCAAATGATTTTCAATTTGGAAAAATGTGGATAAAACGATGGAGGGTGACAGTCCTGACAAAACGATTTCCACTCAGAGGATACAGCTGCTGGTGTTACATTTAGGAAACGCTCCATGCATGAGCTGGTTAAGGACCAGGCTAATCCAGCCCAGCCGTGTTTCACTGAGTCACATGTTCGTTGCATGAATATTCCTCAGGCTTCCATTAGCTGACATTATTGTTAAATTATTTATGAAATTGACTCAAGATGGTGAAATATTAGAAAGTTTGTCAAGTTACTGAATGTTGCATCACTGAGCTAACAAAGAGCTGATATCATTCATATTGCCTGGAAAGCATAACACTTGATGGCAGCAGCTCCAACTGTGGTCAGCCACACACGTTTATAACGTAAGTGAGAGTTATAGTAACTTAAACTGACTTTCCTAAATCTTGGTCGGACGGCGTATTTATATTGCTGGGAAGGTGTTAAATAATTTACAGAGGTGAGTCACTGCCGAACAAATGTTGACTGACAAGGAGGAGAGAAAATTGAGTTTGGCGCCTCACATTCAGCACCTCAGTTTGACACAATGTGGGTTAATCACCTCGTCACCCCGAGGGAAGAGGACAGAATAGCAGGCTGATAAAATACATGAGACAGTCAGAGGACCTTCAGATAGTGCTGCGTGTGTGTGCGGGTCTGTGGGTGTAATATTCTCAATATGCAGACCTTGTAGGGCTGATGGTGATCCAGAACGCCCAGATGCACCAGGTCATCCTGAACCACGTGACCGCGTCAGCCCTCAGCTCAGTCGGATACTCCAGCCCTCCGTCTGGCCCCGCGGTGGGCACGAGGCGAGGCTCGGGGTCCGCTCAGTTAACAGATGGAGCCGAATTTGATTAAAATGGGTTTGAATTCTGAATAAAAAATAAAACAGAAAATGAATGTGGTCATAACGTGTAAAATGAAACTGAGTTGGAGTGTATCGCCCTTATTGTGATATAATAAGACGAAGAGGAAGGTTAATTGAAATCTATTCAGCTTCAACACAAACTCAAATTCTTCCACTCCACATAAAATAATCAACAAACAAGTATTTTTATTATAGCATCCCAAATTTCAAGGTTTCCTCCAGCTCACTGTTTGAGTTTCTCGTGTTTCAAGGCATCAGCAGTGAATTGTGGGAAGGTGTTTGGGTTTTAATTGGTTCTGTTATGACGAAAATCCGGGTGTATAGCTCATATTTGTTGAACAGAACTGGAAAACTGTGGACATTTTTTTCATCACTTACAGTCTGAGCTGAAACTTTAGCAGTGTAAACAGTGTAATGATCTTAGCCTTGCACTCAGAAATGAAGCTGGGCTGTTTTTCTCCCTCACTGTGTCAGACTCCCAGAGATCTGGTTATAATTCAGGAGAATGAGGCCGAGCCGGAGATGTACCACCACCATTACCAGCCTGCCCAGCACCTGTCCTACCCTGCGTGGCCCCTGCATCATGTCTACCGAGACCCCAACAAACCCACCTCTCCTCCACCAGACAGGTGATCAGAGCATGTCCACTGCGTTTCATATGACAACTCATTAACTTCCAGATGAGATAAAAAGTCAAAAGCACATTCATCACTCTGAAACAAACTGAAATATAATCAGATTTTTTCCTTTAGGAGGCAGTTTGTATTAAATCATCACCTGCTGGCAAGCTGAGACGTTTTTTTTTTAAAGCCGGCACCAGAATTTAATTTGGACAGACGGAGCAAATCTTTGAGATTTCAGTTAAAAGGGAAGCGACATTTTCTATGCAGAGGCTCGATTATTTCTTCCATGAAAATCTGCTTTTACTAATTTATCACCTTGATGGAATTAAAGCTTGACAGTGACTAGCAACTGCTCCAGAATAGAGAGTGGATGTTTGGAGAGTTATTTTAGCCTAATAAGCTCCTTTCTCTCACACAGACCTGAATGGAGAGGAAGACTTTACATCCTCTCTCTGCTCCAAAAAAAAGACTTTTCAAAATCCCAACAGCAGCTTTAAGAGTAGCAACAATGGATATTTAAATAAATACATATATCATTGCACTTTTTTTTATCATTTCTCTTTCATACCAGCCAGATAAAAACATCCAAGAGACGTAAACCACTGATGAATATTTTTTCTTGTGTGATCAGGCCTGCTGTCCCTCCTCCTCCTCCTCTTCCTCCTCCTCCGTCCGACACCCGCGGCATTGTGGGAGCCGAGGTGGCTCCCGCAGCAGGTAAAACCAACAGCACATTAACACCCAGCCAACAGGCGATTAACAGTCTGCTCCCGTGGTGTCATGGGTGCCTCCGAAACGGGGTGACAGGAGAGGTGACAACAGCGAGCTTCACAGCAATTAGGATGAGAAGAGCACTGATTGGAGATGCTACTAGTGATTATGGTGATGCTGATTGTGAATGGCTGAAGAGATGAGTTCATCGGATGCTTTAGATCTGTGTGATGTTTTATCTTCTTTTTCTAGAGAACAACTGTGAGGCAGAAGCAGAGAAGAAGAGAGAGTGATTATTAATTCAGTCACCAAATCTGCTTTTTAATGTTAAAGTTCATTCATCTAATCTCAAAGATCATGATTTCACAGGTATTAGTGATTATTTTATGCTAATAATTGTGCCGCATGTTAAATAATGTAATGGTCACCCTACACTACCTAAATCATCCAGCAGGGAGCAGCAACAGATGCTAAGTGGGATAACAAACAGACCACAAGCTGCACAATATACAGTATATATATACATAAGATGCATTGTATTGACAAGCATTCAGTGACTCTGCATGCTATAGTGCTGACAGGCCATTGCATACCACTGTGGGCGACATAGCAAGAGTGTGACATCATGTAAGATTTATTGTTTGTGTAACACTATGTGACCCAGTCTTTAAATACACCGTGATGAGCAGTTAGAAGAATAACAGGAGGAACATCACTCTGTCTGCACAGGTGATAAAAACACAAGCAATGAAATCGAGAAAAGTGCATGAAAACAATGTAAGTCACAAATTTAATTGATTATTTTGGATATGTGTTTGCCTCACTGGTTCAAACTCAGGTAAAAAAAAGTGTTGCGCTATTGTGCAGCGTGACACAAACCTTAAGGTTTGCATTAACTCGCTTGCAGTCGCAGATAGGTTGAGTTTTCCAAACGGGATAATACAAAGAGCAGCATGTAGCTGAGACAGCTGAGGCATAGGAAAGAATTTCAATGTCAATTTACGAGATTTGTTCTGCGGCAGCACACGCCGTCTCATTTCCCACATTCCTTGGCCTCCACTGGAAATAGTTTCAAGATTTGGAGGTTCATTTGGAGTTTGAAAGCTGGATTTCGCTGGGCGGGGAGCAGCAGTGTGGGAGGGTGATTTCAGAGAGGGGGAGCGAAGGCGGCACCCAAATCTATCATAAAACATGAGGATTAAGCGCTCAAATGGGAAGAACGTGCCAATACGGCTGTCTCTCCACTGTCTCCAGGGTAATGCCAATGTTTACACAGCTATTAATATCAAAGCACCACACGCCGCCTATCATGGAGACCCAAGTGAGAGTGACGAGAGAGGCAGAGAGGGACAGTAGGTCAGAAGGGGTTAAAGTGAAAAATATATCCAGAAGAAGCTCGAGATAAGGGAGAGGGAACTAACGCAGGAGTAATTAATAAGTTAGACTGAGTAAATTGTAGATTTAGAGAGTAAATGAGGAAGAGGAGGCCGTGCAGTGCATCCATTAAAGCCCTGCACACTAACAAGGGAACAGTGCGCTCTGTGTGGAGAGCAAACACTGGAGGTGGAACATGAAAGATTAACGAGGGATGTAAAGTGGTGAAGTGGGGATTGTTGGGAGGGTGGAGCTCGCTGTCACACTATGTACAGTATGTATCCGAATGATGGGTGACAGATACCCGGCATTTATTTCAGCCTGTCTGGCAGCTTCTTCTTCATCACGGAGACGACTAAAATTTTCCACACTGATCGGTTCCTTTTGCAGCTGCTGTTATTAACATATTTTCTTTTTTCATTCATATTAATCAGATTTATTATCACTTCATATCATTCTTTAGGTTAAAACCCCTTTTTGCTGACGTGATATTTATCCCGTTTTCTCTGTGTTGGATCCCATTTTGCTCCTTTCCCAACTTAATGTCCTCAGGGAACAATACAGTCTAATCCAATCTATTACACAGTGTTATACAGTGATGAAGCTGCCTAAAGCTGTAAGACTTAGTGTTATTAGAGTTATAACACTGTCTTTCCAGCTTAACTCAGCTGTAACTGCCTGGTGAGGATCCTTGTAAACAAAGTTACGCTAAGCTTTGAGTACCCACGCTCTGTCTTCTTCTTTTCTCTGCTAACATCATTTGATTCACCAAACCCTGACTGTGCCCTAAAGCCTTTTCCATCCACTATTAAATAACAGAATATCTGAAAGAAAACAGTCACAGAGGAGTGATGAGCAGCTTTTATTAATAAAAATAATAAATATCTAGGAAAATATTTCAACATGAATGCACACATTCCAATTCATTTACACCACTATGTATTCTCAGTTAATACAGTTTATGTTCCTCTATCATATATATATATTTATATCTTGAGCTGCCACTCAGCTAGCGAGGCAGCTCAGTTAATACTCAGTAAAGAACAGGTTATTACTTTTTCTAAGTCCTGTTGATTGGAGGTGTCAGTCGGCACACACACACACACATAAAGAGGGACACACACACGCACACGTATGTACAGCTGCAGTGTGCGATTACGCCGGAGCATTCTGTACTCGTCACCGAGATCAGAGGCCGTCAAGGACATGTGTAGGCCTGGAAGATGACCAGCTCCGAGGCATGTTCCCTGACCCCTCTCCCCTCCCCTTCCCCTCGGACCCTCCCTCTTTCCTCCCATCCCTCTCTACAGTTTAAAACCTTTCGCATGTCATTTTCCATCTGTCACTTTCTGCATCATTGCACGCCACCTCTTACATCTTCAAATAATCCACTTTCATTCACCTTCAGAGGATATTTGCACTTTCAAATACAAATTAAAGGCAGAAGAAATTGCATGCAGCGTGCTTGCGGTGCACCGGTGCATGCAGTAGTTGGGTGCTGAGAGATCAGCGGATATGGTGAGGACAGCTGGCCAGCACAGGCACCGATCAGCACATGGCACAGCTGCCTCTCCATCACAATGCCTTCACATAACCATTTCTAATACCACTCACCAAATGCCAGCAGTGACAAAGCGTGACATTTACCTGGTGCTGTGCTCGCCAAGAAACACAGATAGTGCTAAAGATCTACAGTATTTAGAGTTTTAGATGAATGTCACTACAGATAAATCTATATACACCTTGTCATGCTTTTTCCCGACACACTGATTAGCCTTTCCCAACCGTCACCCTCTTTGTCTCTTTGTTTTTCACCCTCTCTGGGCTTCTTGGGACATGGAGCGACCCAGAGCTTTGGGAGCTTTGGCGAACTCCATGAGGGTTGGCTTGACCGGGGGGAGGTCTCTTGTGATCTCGTCCACGCTCCTCTTCCTGGGGCAGGCTCCGTCCGGGGTGGGGAAGGGCTGCAGGTCCTCCTCGGTGTGTGGGGCTCCACGCCCGAGCCTGATGCCCAGCTCTGCTGGAGTGAAGATGGGCAAGGGGAGGGTGTGCCTCTTTGGCAGCAGCTGGTGCTCCCTCACCCCTCTTTCCACAGTGCCCACCCTGAAGACGCCAGAGGGGCAGGTCTGCACGAGCGAACGGGCCTGCCACTGCCGGGACAGAGTCTCCCTCCGAGAGCTGTCGTTCATGTTCATTGTCTGCCTGCGGGCGTTGGAGAAAAGTTGAAGTTAGAAACTGTGGGAGCACTCGCTGTCATTTACCTACTTAATTAGACAATCGCTGCCTTCCTGTATGAGAACAGCTCTACCAAGAATTGCCAAGGAAATGAGCAAATAGACCTCAATCCATATCCACTGATGGTAAGAAAGATTTTAAATAACAGCCAGGTTGTTCCCTTCATTCAGTGACATGACACATTAAAGCTACCTGAGACCTCTCACCTGTCCTGAGGTTGAGTCTTGAGATTGACACTATGCCAGTCGGCGCTGTAGCTCTCCCTCTGAGCCTTGTTCTCCTCCCGGACGGTGCAGGTCAGCTCAGCTCCCACCACCTCACCGTTACGCCTCTCCAGGACGGTACAGATTGGCATCATCTCTGCTGTGGGAAGATCTGTCTCAGATATTGCCTCCAACGGGTCTTGCCTTGAGGTCTGGTGATGAGTCTGTGATGAGGCTGTTTGTTCAAGGAAGCAGTGATGCTGCAGCTGGCTGTATCTCCTGGTTTCCGCTTTGCTTTCCCCCTCTGGCCTCAGATCTGTCCACGACTTTTATAGACGTTCTGCTGCTATTTCTGATCCATGTTGTCACTCTACAATCAGTGTGCGCTGACATCCGACACCAAGTGCTCCATGTCTCATTCCCAGAGAGCTGGAAGCCACTCTGAGGAGGCGTTAAGGGTAATTGGGCTGAAAATCCCTTGATTCTCAAATTGTATGTCCAGTCACCTCTTTAATCACTCAGCCAAACGCTTTCCACTTCAGATGGGATCGCACGGTCTTAGAGGGCAAAGTATCATGAGGGAATTCTGTATGGAGACGACAAAAACATGTGACGCAGGAGAGGAATCTTAAAAAGGTTTCAGTCTCGATGTCACACTCATGTGGAAAGACAACAATGATGCAGCAGTTTTTCAGATACAGGATATTTCCGGCATGAGGGTTTAATATGTGTATGGATCAGAATATAACACATCTGTCACCAGCAGATAAAAGGTGATAAACTGGAGAATTTCGTGGAGTATCC
>JAPZEA010000009.1:5891191-5901455 GCA_029783685.1 Heniochus monoceros
AATACAGGAGTGTACCAGGATGCTTCCATGTGTGTGTATGTGTGTGTGTATGTGTGTGTGTGTGTGTGTGTGTGTGTACATGACCGTCCTCCTAATGTCCTCACGTAATCATCATGGTGGTCTTGTGAAATGCCATGACATGACCTCCTAAACCGTAAAAAAGACAGTCAGCCTCCCGGGTAAACTATAAACAGGTTGTAAAGGAGTCTCTTTCTTTTCTGCACATTAACACACAGAGTGATGGTGTCGGTGATGGTGTTAGTGACGTGCTGCTGTAAGACACTTGCAATGCCAGATGACATAAACACTCATAGTGACTCTAGTAATTTTCCAGCCTTAAAACCACCCCACTCTCCCCGAGTTACATAATATGTATGTGACTTCCTCATTTGTGCCAACACTGGGGCACAGCGTGTGAGATTAATCCCCCTATGCTTTATCCCTCCGCCCTCCCTCCTCCACTTCTCTAAACCCCCTGCCCCCAATCTCCCAAACCCTCTCCTTCATTGGCAGACATTGTTTTTGTACCAAGATCAGTCGAGCTGCTGTGGACTTGCACTGAGGGGCTCTAAGTAGGCTGCCGCGGTGGCCTTTCGGCGGCTCCACAGGTGTACGCCTGCAGGCTTCCCCAGGAGGCAGCCGCGATAGGTCTCACACAGAGCTGTGGACTCAATAACAAACGTGGAAAGGAGAAGTATCAGTTTATCTAAAGCTGATGAGTGAATGTGAATAATGTGCTGACTCTGCATTGTGTGGCAGATAGAGGAGGTTGCAACAGAAAGAGACACCTATTCATTAAAAGGTGGCATGACAGACTGTTAAACTACCTTTATGTATGTCTTTAGATGTCACCTCCTTTTACTCTGCTTTTCTTAAACTGCCCTGCTTTTATGTTCTTTATTTTCACTGGTTTGTTGAAGGTTTCTGTAAATCTCCATAAAGCCCTTTGGAGGTATTTTTCATAAAAATCCTATGAGCAAATTGTATTTTTATAAGTTTGTCAAGTACAATTTGAGGCATAAGCCAAGACTCCAGTACCTCACTGTGTGTGGGGTACATGAGCCATTGTTTGCACATGCATGTATGCGTGCACAGGTATGTGCGTGTTGCAGTCTTGCGCAGCAGCCTGGGTGCAGATCGGCTGATATGGGTCTGCTCCCAGGAGGCCGTCCTCTAAGCCGGTGCTCTCGTGGCCGGGCCTATAAAAAGCAGCAGCAGTAGGACAGCATAAACTAGATCGGAGGGGTCTCTGGGGGCTCCGTGGGATGAGACAGAAAGGCTCTAAAACTCTGCCCCGCACCAGCGCTAACAATCAAGCATCTCGAGGGGAGTCAGCGGTGCAGATCCGGCCTCAACATAAAGCCAACACACAGAGACGCACCTCAAATCTCTTCCCCTGTCAGCTTGCAGCTCTTGTGTCCAGAATCACTGCATTACATCAGGCCGTCCTGTTCAGCAATGTGCCAACTGTCTCTGATAGAAGTGGGAGCACCACTCCGGTCCATATGAAGCTTTTCTGACCCCCGCGCTCTCCCTCAGCTGTAACCCAGCTCCGGATGGACAGATATGGATTTGTACAAGATTGATTTACAGTTATGACATCTGCCCGCAGGCGCATGCCGCTACATCACTCAGAATTAAGCTTTTGTGTATGTGCATGGAATACAGTACACCAATGGGGACACAATCAATATGTTCAGGCAGAAACAGAGGGAAAGTATATGGAGTTAATCTGAAATGCAAAGAAATGGAGGTGCTCCCTCTTCAAATAGTGTTTCAGGGTGGTGTCGCTCTGCTGTTCCCAGTGAAGACGGATGACATTTTCGGTTTGTGATCCTTTATTTCTTTGCATTTCTTTAACTGTAGAAAATTAACTCTCTCAACTTCAGTTTTCTGTCTTTAAACGTCTCCTCCTCACAAACTCAGGTACTGTTCCCTCTCTCTCCTCTTAAGGCATCTTGGCTCTGTGCATCTTTGGGTGAGAGGTGCTCTGCTGCAGTTTTATTCCCCGTCTCAGATCTTTAGTCGGTTTGAACTCTGAAAAGCCACTCAATTAAACAAAGTCCCCTTTTTTCTGAGCCATGCCCCACCCAGCCCACTGAGCCTTTTAAAACCAAGCAGCAGGGCCCCATGTGGTGCTCTAAGTGCAATTTAGCAATGAGTTCGATAACACAATAAGGTGAAAAATGATCCCTCTCAGCTGTGGGTACATTTCTACTGCAGATACACTCCTGACAAGCAAACAGTGCGTTTTAAGGATATGTGTGTTGGACTTAAAGGTGTTGTTGCCTGTATCCTATCTGATTAGTGTGAAAAGGAGCGTATCTATTTATGTTTTGTTGGTGGGAGGCTAAAAGATAACACACCAAACAGATTTGAGCTCCGAGATGTAAAATATCCGCATGGTTAATTGACATCATCATCTCTGCCTTCTGTTTTGTTTGTGAGTGTAACTGGAATTTAAGGAATTTGATTCATCTTTTTTTAGTTTTGCTCAAAGAATTAAACAGGATTATTAAACCTAAACCTAAATACCAGGCCACACTGTCCGTTCCAGACGAAGCTGGCAGACAAAACGTTTCCATAAGCACGACAAATACACAACCAAAGGCCAGTGATCAGATCTATCAAGTGACAAACAGCTCTGTGAGGCACGTTCAGGCTGTAGCCAGTCAACACTAACAGTCAGTGCTGCCAGGCAGCTTTAATGAGGCTTCACTGAGTAACGCCCGCTTGTCGAGTTTCCAGCTGTTTCAAAGAGGGTCAGGACGTGGCTATGCAAATTACAATCCCAACTGCAGCTCAGTGAGGTCCGAGCTCTGTCAGATATGCATGGTGGTGTCTGCTCAAATTATCAGCTGCATTGAATTCCCATAAGTCTGGGAGGCTGCTGCATGTTGCTTCTCAACATTGATATTACACTTTTGCAGCCACCTTTGACCCTACAACTGGCTAACTGAATAAACAGATGGGCAGGAGATAGCATCTGGAGGGGCTCTCCAATGACCCAAAATAGGAAATGTAATTATGCCGCAGCCACAGGCAGAATGATATCATACTCAGACGACCACCCTCCATCTCTCCCCGCCTTCTCTGTCACACAGTACCCCCCAGCATTCACGTAATTAGCTGCTGGTAGCTGTTTGGCCTGTTGTTCCAGAGACTATTGGAAGACGGGTTTACCATCACAACACAACAGAGGTAATGTGCCAGCAGCTGATGAGTGACAGGAAGCCACCTGCCAGGCCACAGCGCACACTGGAGCAGCACACAGGGCGAGGCGACAACAGGGGAGGTGCCAATCAAAGCCTTCACGGAGACGATGGCACGGCTTGCAGCCTGCAAACGCTCGGATAATTCTGCTTTTCTCCTCCATGCACTCGAATTCAGCGGTATCAGCTGACAAAGACCGGTTCCAGAGGTCAACAGGCAGGTACAAACACAGGACAAAGTAGCTATAGTTACTCATCTGCAACGTCATATGTACCCACAGGTGATAAATTAAAAAAAAGATTTCTGTTGATGGTTGCTATGCAGCATTCAGGTCATTGCTTGGATGCAAAAGGAATGCATAAACTCACCAAGTGTAAAATTTCAACATCACTTAGGATTGGGACCAAGATTTGCAAGCATTGAGTTGAAATGATTAAAAAAATCTTACTATCTAATCACGTAAATCCTAAATGTTAAGTTTTCTGTTGTCCATTTGTTTCTGCAATATCTGTGCATCACCTTTGTTTCTGCTTTGGGTCACCCCTCCCCCTAAACATACTGAAGATGACCTGGTGTGCAAGCTCTTTGAGTTTGCAGGCAGATAAACATGAAAAAAAAAAAAAAAAATGTCTCAACCGCTGTGACGAAAATCAGATTACAACAGGCGCAGCAGCAATAACATAATGCCATGTCTTCTCTATGTTGATGAAACAGGTATCGAGACCAATCCCATTTGTTTTGAGTCACGCCTCAGTGCTCCTCTCAATATGCCGACATCAGTCTTTGGCCAGAGAAAGGGACCCCGGCTCCTGACCCTGAGAGTGAAATCAGGAAGGAGGGAGGCACAGGTCAGGATACAGAGGCCTCATTTATAAAACAGACTTAGGATCAGTTTTAATCTTAAGTGTGACTTAAGCAGAAAAACATGTATGAGTCGTCATTTATAAAACCTCACTTTGACGAGGAAATGATCTTAAGACAAGTATAAATCGAAGAATATCTTTATAAATGAGGCCTCAGCTCATGACACAGTTGCAATGGACAAACTGATGTCTGATGACATTTGGTGACAAGTCAGCTCCAGATCCTGTCCAGCCCTTATCCCCCCACCCCCATTTCTCTCCCCGCTGTGCCACAGTTGCCTTTCTAATCCTCTCCTCTCATCACAGATATGATTGCTGCCGTTGTTGCTGTAGCCAGAGTTAAAAGATGAAGTGCTTCAAGCTGCACTGTGATTTCTCTGCATGGTCACAGAAAAAAAAAAGATATGTGCAGCTAGAGATGAATGAATGCACCTCGGAGGGCCGTTTCTCTTCGTGCCCTGACGACAGCCGGACTTGCTTTGATTAATCCCTGAAGCGACAAGTGAGTGACGGAGTGGGATAATGACACCAACTGACAACGGAGGATTTGTTGACCACAACGTGAAAGTCTAAGAGGAGGGCGTGTTGCAGCTTTGCAGACCTCCATGAGGCTCTGTGCAGCGTCCGTGCATGCCTGAGATGCAGCAGGCATTATAGCACATTTTCAGCTCACTGTGTACACTGTCATCAAGTGACAAATCACTCTACCCATGCTCAATATTTATGTTTTTTAACTGTGTACACATTACACACGTCTGTGCGCACAGGAGGCAGCAGAAGATGATTGATTGTTCAGGTAATATTATCATTTACATGCTTTTTCTGAATAAAATACAAATAATTATATGGAATAAATGGTCTTTGGTGCACAGAGGCTGCACTGGAAAAGGAACATGAAAGGAAACTTTGTGCTAAGCTGCTGTAGACAGACACAGGCCATGAAAATGTTTCTGTGCTCATTAACCATCAAAACGCCCGGGCTGTCAAAAACAGGGAGGAACAAACACATACACAACTCACAGAAGACAGAGACCCATTGAGTGTGTCCAAACTGTTATTACAATCTGTGGCTTCCAGCAAGGCAATTCATCTTTTTTTAAATGATTTCTTTCCCAATTTGTTTCGCCACTACAAACATGAACAAAGTGCAATGGCAGGCAACTCTGAAAGGAACATAAAGATGAATCTTCATTAAGCCGTCACTGGGCGAATTGAGTCACACCACTACAGTGACATTCCTGGCCGTCCGCATGCGAGGGAAAGATCACTGCGCCCTCTTGCCCAGTCCCAGCATGCTTTGTGCTATCCAACAAGATGTTCTTTCTGGGAGTGCATGTTGACAGTCCACCAGGCTGTTAATGTTTGCCCACAAACACGCGTTGCATCAAAGGTCGCTATTTGACGTTTAACCCAGAGGCTGACACCGGGGAGGGTGAGGGACGGGACGGGGGAGAGTGGCTGGGTCAGGTGAACCTAAATCATGCCCTCCACAGCCCCTTTAGGTTTAATATAGATTAATGTGGAAATGTTTGCCGGTGGAAGGCTTTAGACTGATGCCCTTTCCCGTCCTTTGATATTCCCTTTCATATTGTTTCCTGTCAATTCAAAGGATCACCATGAGCTGACCAGATCATGATGAGTTGAGAGAGGAGAGACATAGAGAGATGTCCACAGGGAGGCAGCCTTGGAGGGAATCGGGGATGCAACGTCTACACCATGACCCTAATCTCTGTCCATTATGCACATTACCCTACATCAGCCTCAAAGCACGCAGGATTGGTGTGTGGGTGTGTGTGTGGGGTGGGGGTAGGGATGGTAAACACAGCCATGTGCTTTCTCGGCGTTGTCGCGGACAACCACAACTTCGCTCGTGACCTCTGAACGTGAAGAACGATCACCTTTAAAGGCTCCAGGTGGATTTCATGAGGGGCAGAACAAACGTGCAGATACACTGAGAGATGGCAGGGACAGAGCTGGAAAACAAGAAAATGTGTTCTTGGAAAATTCTGGTGTGGGCACTTGACGTCTTCAAGGAGACCTCTAATTGGAAGGACTCACATAGTGATCTACTCGTGAGTCATGCTAACTTCAACTTTCAATAGCTGGAAGAAAATCTGTCCGTGACGTGACAAAACTTCACTTGTGTTCAAATTTTACTCAGTTTTCAGAAATCAAATCTGCTCAGAGTGAGGTCAATGGATAATCTGAGTACTCTGGACATTGTCAGTCGAAAATGGAATAATACCTGAATTTTTAGGTAATTTTTCAATGCTTTGTGCACCACAAACAAAATCACATTCACCTTCAATGCACCAAATAAGATGCAAGCAACAAATGTTTCAAACTTTAGCTAAATAAAAGACAATCTGCACGGCTAAGTACGGGCAAATAAGAAAAATATATTTCTTTTGTTGCTATTTGGAAAACCTCTTTTCATGGTAGACCTCGCTGACATTAAAGTAGAATACATTCCTCCAGAGTAAACATTCACAAACAGGTGAGAAATGTGCCTTATCTTACACCTTCGAGGCATATACAAATAGCTGCTGTTTTCTCCCACAATGTGCAATATTTCACTGAGTGGGAGGCAAAGAAGCGTCTCTCACATTAACAGCCAACCTATCAAAGAGCATTCACACATACGGATCTACAAACATGTAACAGCACCGATGTAAACAACCTATCAGACAGACAGAGCTGTCCATTAAAGTTGACCTTTCGGATGCCGACTGTGCGGGAGCTTTGGGCGACATTAGTTGTGCAGCCCGTCACCATGGTAACAAGGCCCCAGCAGTTCAGTCGATGGCGGTTTTGGAGTTTAAATGCCATCGGAAAGAACAGTAAGGAGTTACCGGTTGTGTAACAAGTTGGGAAGAATGGTATAGTCATTGCAACTCATTAGCAAAGACGTGCTTGTGGGCGACAGTAATTGCTGTGGGAGGGGAAGGGAATGAAATGAGTGCCGTTAACCATTACCCCTGCCCACCCACACCTCCCTGGAGACTCCCATCAGCCACAGGGTAGATGCTATCTGCTTTTAAACACACATAAACACATCCTCCCCTGAGTGCCTGTCGGTTTCCCATACCTCCCTTCAATTGTTGCTAACAATCAGCATTATCCACCTGCACAAATAATCACATGCAGAACAATTCCTGAACATGGAGCATCATCAACAAACAACCTGTGGCTTTAATTTTTTACGCTCTTGAAACACCAACTTTGAGTAAAAGTGGTGTCCCGAAACAAAAGCGGCGAGGTGACACAGAAGCTTGTGCACACACAACCTATCTGAAGGTAAAGGCCAGGGCCGGCCTGCTGCAGGAGCGCTAAATATAGCTGATCACTGTTTGACCATAAGGTGATTGAGCAATAAGGTCCTCCCCAAAACAGAAGGAAGTGAGAGATTGTTTTTTAAAGCGAAGGAGAAGCTCGCATATGGCAGATTGATATCCTGTGGTTTCTTGGAAGAGATGATAGGGATCAGAACGTGACGACAGGCCATGAGAGATAGAGAAAATAAGAGTGGAAGCGTCATGAAGCATTGCAAAATATTTCCTTTTTAGCGAGTCTTTTAGTCTATAATTCAGCATGAGTGTCTCACAGGAGACTGTGAAATGAACCAAGTAGAAAGCAGGTCGTACGTAGCGAGAAAATCACACTTGATTCTGGAAAAGATTTGCTTTGGGGAAGTGCAATTATCACACTTTCTTGCACAAACACACTTGTTACTGTATGATGATCAGTCAGAGGAAAGATGGAGCATGATTGCAGGTCACTCTAGTTTATTAAAAGCCTCTTTTATGCAAGCTGTGAAACAGGGACAGTCACTGAGGGAGCTGACCCCAGACAGGTGAACCCAGAGTTGAGGTTGTGTGTGTTTCTCTCTCTACTTTCCTTCATATAGAACATCTCTTTCTTGCTTTCCCGCCCCATCTCTCCTCGAGCTCTCAGGAGGGATGAGCCATTGGCCTCGATCTACCTCAGCACCAAACGGCTCCTGCTTTGGCCCACTTTCCCCTGCTCTAAAATAAGAGCCACCGGCATTCGAGCCAAAAACGAAAGATCCGAGCTACCCGGTCAGAAATGAGCAGAAACACTGCACAGACTGGTACAGGCCACGCTCATAAGACGTTTCTGTTGCAGGATTGTACTAACAAACATTCAGATGACAGAGGTCACTCACACGTAGAGAGAGTGACGAGCAGCCAAAGACAAAAAAAAAAGTAATTATTAACAGTGGCAGCTACAAAATGCCAAGGGATTGTTGTCGCTGCCGAGTTACAAAATCATGAACTGGGTTCATACGCAAGATAATGCCTTCCGTGTCAATGTTACACTGCTGAACAGGTCAAGATGAGATGACAGTAAGGCACTAATCTCAAGAGGAAACAGAGAGAGGGAAATGTCATCATAATTTCTCAAACGTGTGGCACACAGACCCAGCAAACCCAGCCCTGCATCAGGAACTTGTCAAAAATTAAATAAAACAGAGAGAAAATGTGTTGCAGGGTGCAAACATGAAGACAAGTAAAGCACTTCAGAGCAACACTAAGTAATGCAAACTCTCTCTTGAATGACTGCAGGAAGAGGGGAAATTAGTCAATAAGATGCTGTGAAACACTTAAAACTTACATAAAACACACAAAAAAGTCAGAGCTAAGCAGCTAAAATCATCAGAGATATAGAATAGCTGTCTTTTCCTGGGGTCAAACACCAATCTGTCCACCGCCTGCTCACCATCTCCACTTGCCGAGGGTCCAGGTTGGTGGGCGCGGAGGCCGGCACAGCAAATTGGATCTTCTTCCTCTCCTTGGGCTCCTCCTCGACCTCGGTCGACACGGAGGGGTCCATGGCTCTGGATCCTGGGGGTCTGACTCCCAGTGGAAAGGAGAGGTCGCTGCCGAAGATCACTATAACCCCCCTGGAGGAACCTCCCACTGCTGGGTAGTCCCACTCCTGAACACTTGTCTTCTGTCTCCTCTCTTCAAAAACAATAAACTGATCAGACTCTCTTTTTTTCCCCCCTCCTGTCCTCTTTCTCTCTCCTGTAGTTGCTATTATTCTCCTCTACCTCTCCTGCTCTCCCTCTTTCACTCTTTCTCCCCTCCCTCACAACCTGTGCAGCTGGAGTGAATGAGGCAAGTCCTTAGATCTGGCTGTGAGTGAGAGAAGTGGGTGGGCGGAGGGTGGAGGGGAGGGGCGAAGGTCCAAAAGAAGGTGGAGATATTAGGAGAGAGAGGAGGAGCCGGAGTGAATAGGGGTGGAGAGAAAAGAGGAGGCGTGGAGCGGGTGGAGGGGGGCTGTGTTTTTTTCTGTCTATCTAAGCTGAGGTTGATTTGTAATCAGAAAAAAAAATAATCTCATCACATCAGCTGAGCCTCTTTTGGCCTCTATTTGTGAATGAGAGATTTATGCAGGGAGAGGGAGGGAGCAGCGAGTGCAAGGAGGGATAAACAAGAAGAGATGCGTGGAGTATGCAGGGGGGGAATGTACATGAGGATCCAGCAGCTAAGACCATGCTACTGACATCACTAGATTTATTAGGCTGGGTGGTGTCATATGTGACGCTATGGCCAATGATTTTCGATGAAAGCTCCAGCCTGGTTACAGTGAAATGCTGGAACTGTCCATTTGTCTTCCAACCTGTGGAGACTCATCAATAACTGTGACAAATCCCATTAAAATGTTTATTATCTTGCAAACAGCACATATAAATCTCATGAGATGAATAACAAAAGAGAGGAATAACAAAAAAAAAAAAAAATGCACAAAAGGTGTCAGAGCTTTGACAACATCGGGCTGTTGGTGGAGGTGGACGGAGAGAGGAGGCAGATTGTTGACGGCGATCTAAAGGGAACAGAGCGAGGAGGGCAGTTCCAGTGCTATTTTCAGGGCCTTGCTGTTATTTCGCTCACATGGCAGAGGGATTTGGACAGTGAAGAGAAGTGGATTTGGCCTCAGGGCAGAGTTGAGCTTTGGCATGGGCTGAGGAGGAAGAGGAGGAGGAGGAGGAGGAGGAAGAGTGAGTTGGCTGGAGTGGCTTGGTTGGCAGAACAGAGAAGAGGGTCAAGGTGTATGTGGTGCTCTGGGAGTGTATGTTGTCTAAAGAGTCCAGAAACTCATTAAACAGCCAAGCGTGTGTTTATCCCGCTGGTCAGAGCGAGCCGAACATGCCAGCACGCTAT
>JAPZEA010000009.1:5953753-5964113 GCA_029783685.1 Heniochus monoceros
ACAATAATCCACATTGTCAACTTCAGGACATTTCTATCCTTTTACTTGTTGGTCTGTAAGCAACACTCCACCTCGGCTCCATCCTCACGGTGGCGCAGTGGAGGATATGGTGAACGAACTCAATGATGAACAGATACAGGTTAGCTGCACTGGCTAGCTGACAAGCAGCACGAAGTTTACTGAGTTATCTGTGCACATGAGCAAATGAGGGTAAAAAGAAAAAAAAAAGATGAGCCCTGTCTCTGGGCATTCCTGCATGCCTCTATGATGTGTAATGTTACACAGTCAATCACCAGCATTATCAGATCTTGGTACAAGAATGCTACATGCTTATTGGCTCACTGACGATGGTAAGACTGAAGTTAGTTCCGAATGCAATTTTTGATATTAAGTACTGAAGTTTGGTACGCAGCTCTACTCATGTGTGTTTCTACTAAAATGCTTGTTACCTGACAACTCGTGCTCTAAGTTGGCTGTGGAAGGCGGTTTTCCTGGTGGAGGTGGTGGGGCTCCGGCCGGGCTGTTTTGGGGTCTGCTGTTCTCTGCGCTGGAGGTCCCCGTCGCATCCTTACGGGGCACTTTGGGCACAGGCACGTCCTCGGGCAGCCCACTCTGCCTCGCACGCCGTCTCTTCTTACTCCACAGCTCGTGGCAGTCCTGGTGGTGAGGCAGACTGGAGACGCAGCGGGTAGACGTAATTATAGCACAACCATGAATTAAAAAGGCAGTGTTACAGAACTTAAAAATGTCACGAGTAAGATCTATGAGCAATCGAAAGTATCTTCAGTGTGCATTCAAAGTATTTTTCCCACTATCTCTCACAATGAGAAAAAATATCTAATACTATATAGAGGAAAAGTGCAAGCGGAGGCCATGTGGCTACTGACTCTGGTGGCGGCATCTTGCTGGGCTCAACATCACACAGGAAGTCACTGTTGAGCGCCTGCTCCGATGTGCAGCGCCGTGCAGGGTCGAGGGTCAGCATTCGGTCCAGCAAGTCCAGAGCAGTAGAAGGTAAACTGCGTGGAAGGGGAGAGATTTTTCAACTGTAGAACCAGACAAATGGATTATCACAGCTCTGCTGGGGCAGTGCAGCATGGCTACGTACAAGGCAAACTCCTCCCGCAGCCGCCATCTGTACTGCTTCTTGGGTTTCATGGTGTTGAAGAGGGGGAGTTTAATGACGTCAGGCCAGACTGCAGGACAGGGACTCCCGCATAGACGGCTGTAGGAAAGGGTAGCAAAATAACAGAGAAATGAGGAATGAATGGTGTAGCAGTTATTACATGAGGAGCTGTGTTCGGGAAAGGGCAGCCTACCTGATGAGCTCCAACTGCAGAAGCTCCTGGTTAGCCTGGAAGATGGGCTTCTTGGTAAAGAGTTCTCCCAGAATACACCTGTGCCATGACAGATAATGGGAAGAGGCAGTGAGAAAATACACCCACGCTTTCCACTTTTAAGCAAAGTTTAAACACAGAGTCAAAGTGTGTCGTCCAGAATCCCTGTCAGGCAGGATTGTGACTGTGACCAATAAACACATCATTTTTGAACAGTAGTACACATCCTATAAGAAAGATTTTGTCCCCTCTGACTCTGACATGAGTTATCATAGAGAAGATAAAAAAGTGCATTTGAATACAAAAGAGGACTGCGGAAATGTATGGCTACTGCAAATCTTCATAATTAATGTTTTTTACAGAATTTTAGAAAAACAACAAGCAATTTGCATAAAACGATAAACCAAGTTAGAATTTGGCAGCACAGCCGACAAGTAAAAAGAAAATCGAGTATCTCACGGCTGACTGAGCTGAATTTGCCTCTTGGTGCTTCAGGATTAAAACATAACGGACTCAGTGTGCCGCAAACATCCAGTCTGCTCATAATGTTGGAAACACATTTATTTACATGGCACAAAGAAGATACTTTTAGTACATGTTATTGCTTCTGTTAAGTTTTCCTCCCATTGCATAAAAAATATCACAAAGTATAACATATGGTACCAAGGTAGATAACCTTGGTACACTTTACCAGAGTGGGAAGTGTTCACCTACTATGTGGTTACTGAGTTGGAAGACATATAAAAAAAAAACACTACAGTGTTGATAAGGTTTATCATTTATTTTTTCATTTATTATATCATTTATTGGTTATGGACTGATTAAGTGATATAGGAATAAAATGTCAGATTTAATGCATATTTACCAAAAATGAGTGTTAAATAGTGTTAATTTCATTAATGCCAATTATCATGAAATACGTGCAAGTTTATTTAAGCAGCAGCAGGAGTCTAAGCTTCAGTCTAAAACTAGTGAGCTAACTAGCTGAAAGCCATCCGCTTTGCAAACCGAAACAACAGCGTAATATGCACCTAACACCCGAGCAGCTAACTTACTGATGTGTTTTGGCATGTGTTTGGTGACATAAAAATGCTGGGTTCACTTGTCCGTTGCCATCAAAATGAATTTGTATTCTTTAAATTGATATCAGCAGAGCACAAGACCAAGCGCTTTCTGCAAAGCTGCACTCTTAATCATTCAACCTGTGTTTTTCATCAGATAATGATAACAAAACATCTTATGTGAAATCAAGTGACTAAAAACTATTGGTTTTGTCTAGATGAGATTGACCGGTATGTTAAATCTGATGACTAGCAAAGACTAAAACATTTACAGTCTTCATTGACTTAAACTACACTAAAATAATTATGGTTTTCTTGGACTAAGGTAAGACCACAATGCCCAGACCTTTAGCCAACTACAACTTAAAAAAACAGGACGAGGTTGACTAAATATCATTAAAACTAATAAAGACATTAAACATATGACTGAGACTAAGACAAAGTAGTAAAGTGAAAGTAACTAGTCCTGCCTGAACAAAACATCAGTCCAAATCTACATGAGAAAAATTATAAAGTGGAGGAGTATGTACATAAAAGAGGAAGTAAATCATGAATAGACAGATATGCTACCATGACAGTATCATACTCACCCACAGCTCCAAACATCAATGGCTGGAGAGTATCTCTCCTCTCCCAGCAGGAGCTCAGGGGGGCGGTACCATAGTGTGATTACTTTATTAGTGTACGGTCGACTGGGGGCAAAGAAAGAGAAAGGACGCTGAGACTCAGGACACATTCACAGAGCTTCTATGGCCCCGAGAGCCCAAACATAAACAAATTCAGCTTTCACTAACGAGGATCTCGCTGAAGGACAACAATGTGACAGACACCACCATCTAGTGGAGAGTCATTGGAAATGAAGAGGAAAATCCAGCCTCGCTGAGAGGTTTAATTACTGCTTCAATCATCATAAACACGTTTAATCGAACATTTAAATCACAGAAGCAAACAGATCAGGTCCCCGTGAATCGCATACATCTAAGAGGAAAACATGTAGGTGAAAAACACTCTTGTCTTACCTTTCCTCTGAATTGTAAAGCCGGGCCAAACCAAAGTCAGCCAGTTTGATCTGACCTCTGTACAAAGAAACAGATAGCAAAAACCCAAGATTAGGAGCAACACTTCCAAGCATGAGAAAACATGTCAGCATGACAGTCAACAACTACAAATGACTGCAGTATCTAACCCTGAATAAAACAATATAACTCCAATCTGCCTGAGCCAGACAGATTACTTTGAATAACTACTTTTCTTTTAAACAAGACGAAATTATGAAACTTGCTCTAACCAGGTATATTCAAATCAAGTGTCTGCTTCAGAAATACAGTTACAAGCATCAGTTCATGAACATCGTGACTGAACGAAAAATGTACGCTGCACTTTGAGAAGGTAAAAGCCGAATCAATAAAGTGATTGGTCAAACTCAGCAAATGTCAGGACAGGTGTGGTAACAAATGTTCAAACTCCAAGAGTCTATTTACAGTCAGCTGTACAGTAGCAGGGCAGTGAATGAGAGTAAACTGCAGTGTGGCTATTTCTATTATGTCTTCCCTTGCGTCCTGTCGTGGTTGTGGATTGAATGCAGACTGAGCAACCATCTGTGAGAAGTTTCTTGTACTCCTTCATTGCTGTTATTTGAAGAGCCCAATCAAATGAGTAGCAAGGTAATTGGTTTGCTGCTGAGACAAATCGAAAAACACTTGGATTCTGATCATTAAAGTTAGCGTTCTACTGCTTTGGGTCTTGAGCTTTCTGTATTTACAGACTACAGCTGCATTTAAATGATGTTCCAAGTTGCTGATGTGGATAATGCTGCTTTATAGCGGGCAATGTTAATGTCACCTTGTCTAAGTGGATCAGAGGTACTGAAGTAAACAAACACATGAATAAAAAGTTGATTAAACAACCTGCAGGTGATACAGATGCATCAAAATTCACCTGAAACAGCTGTTATTGCTAAACAGCTGTGTTCCTGGTGTCCATTTCCTCTGTTCCTTACCTGTTGTTGAGCAGTATGTTGGAGCATTTGATGTCTCTGTGAAGGAAGTTGTTCTTGTGGCAGTAGTCCAGACCTTCCATCAGCTGGCGCATGAAGCTGCGGATGTGCTCATGGGAGAACTGGACCAGGCCTGACTCCAGCAGGCCCATCAGGTCGTGGTCCATGTACTCAAACACCAGATAAAAAGCACCTAAAACAGAGAAATGATGCATTCATAAATCAGAAACATGATTGTACACACATGAACCACATGTCTGGAGGTCAAGAGACCGTGTGATGAGAGGGTTGCTGCATACGTAAGTCCAGCTCAGAAAAATTCACTTAGCTTCAGATTTTCTCCTCGGTAACTTACTCTACAGTGAGTACTTGTGACTAGTAATTTTCAAACTTTAAAGTACATATCATCCCACAGGGCAGAAAATTCCTGCAGCCCTGCTCTCTGTGGGGTGAAATGTTAAAGAAGTCCTGCTAAAGGGAATTATCACTGTGCCCACAGCAAACCAACTCTGGTTTTAGTTTACTTTTGTGTTTTCTTGTCTTCTATTTATGGATGGAAAACTTCTTCTTCTTTCCTGATTTTCTGTGAGTATGGTTTAACTACTGCTATAAATCCAAGTTATTGACGTTTACTGATGGTGCCAAACATTTGTTTATATTAATGTTTGTAAAATTATATCTATTACTCGTACCTAACTAGGGCTCTGTATTTATCACCGTCACATAATCCAATACATTTTGACACAAGGTCTACAACCTGGTAGACTGATTTAAAGTCGATCTGATAGGATTCAATCACTGCAAACTCCCTCAGATTTAGTTATGCCATTGACTATGATTCGATATTTTTAACTGTACATGAATTTATACGTTTGAGTTTTGACTGACAGTATCTAAATTAAAACAAAAACATCTATATATACCTGGCAGTAAGCTATGTCATAGCTGCTGTCTCAACTTCGGCAGCTGATGGAAAACATTACAATACATCTGAAAGTCTCAGACAGCAGTGGAGCAGCAGTCTTCTGCTGCATATGCTTACTATTATTTTCCCTTATTACCCAACCCTGGCACATCATTCCTAATCCTCTTACCTTTGTCCTTTTTAAAGTCGAGAGCATCCTGCTTGTCAGTGACAATCTCCTTCATGTTGACAACACTGCAGTGTTTGAGCTGCCGCAGGATCTTGATCTCTCTAATGGCTGTGATTGGGAAACCCTCCTTTTCATTGTCCAAACGCACTTTCTTCAGAGCCACCAGTTCACCTTTCAAGTTGGAAAGAGGATTTAGAGAACCAGTCAAAATGAGAATTCGGTCTCTGTTTTAACCTAAAACAGGCGAGTACTACAGTGACTGAAGTCCAGGAATTACTCCCTTACCTGTGTCTTTGTCCTTGGCCTTGTACACTTGGCCATAGGTGCCTTCTCCTATGATGCCGATTATATCGAATTTATCTACACAGCGTTTTCCCCAGTCACTCTGGGTGTGTTTGCGCTCACCATATCGCGGGCAGCAAATCCTGTAAACCAACAGAAAGCAGAACAGATTAGAATTAATGTGGGATTAAGAAAAGGAATACTGGAAACAGGTGAGTGATAAAAGAAACTGACTTTGGTCTCTTCTTAAGGGCTGGCTGGGGTAGCGATGGAGGCTGGCGGATGGGGGACTGTGGGGGAGAGGAGTCACCTCCCGGCAGGGTGGGCGGTAACGGAAGGTCGATGAGTGATGGCCGGCTGCGAGTTTCCTTCTCCTTCCTAGATGACCTCTGAGGAGGAGTAGACTTCTTTGGACTGAGAGTGCAAAATGAAAAAAAAAAAGTTTTAGAGAAAAGAGTAACTGATTAAAGAGACAGAGGAGAAGCAGGTATTGAATATGTATGGAAGTATGCACTACTTGATTGTGTACCCCAGATCATCACCATATTTTCACCCAGCTGTTTGTTGTGCAGGAAAAACCATGCACTTCTATGGGTGGGGCAGAGAAGAGCATGAGCCTGCAAGCTGCAGGTTTTAACCACAGAGGGAAATCAAGTGTGTCACTTTGATCCAGATGCGACGTTATTTTTTCTGTAGCATGGCAATGATCATATGTGACATATAATATACATCTGTATCCTGTTGGAAGGTTCTCACCTGTCCTGAGCGTTTCCCAGCAGTGCAGGCGGTAAAGGCAGGGGGGGCAGGGTCGACGTCTTGTGGAGCGGGGTCTGGCGGACGGGGCTGCGTGTAGGAATTGGAGCTGGCGATTTGGCTTGGGATGTGTTTGAGGGTGGAGGAGGCTGAATACCTGTTTCTGCCTGAGGTGGTGGCGGTGGAACCTGGCCGGCTGGACCGGGTGGCACAGGAGGAGAGGGCTGAGGGGGAGGTGGTGCTGGAGAGGGGGTGGAAGAGGAAGGTAGAGGTGCAGTAACCTGATCTTCGCCACTGGGAGCATCCTGGGGTAACAGTGCAGGTGGAGGGGGCAGAGGTTCTGCTGCTGAGTCTCTTTCTGGCTGTGGAGCCTCAGCTTTAGAGGGCCGTAAGGTGGAGCCTGCAGATTTACGTGCAGGCGGAAGAGGGGAAGCGCCACCACTGGCACGAGCAGCCGCCTCAGCAGCCTGGCGTTCCTTCTTTCTTCGGCTCAGCTCTGCTCCCAGGCTGGAGTTAAGTGGCAGGCGAGAAGAGGGAGGGGAGCGGCTAGTTGGCCGGCTGCTGTGGGAACTGCTGCCCGCTACACCAGAGGAAGTATGCCTCTTGCTACGGGAACGAGAGGAGGAGCGGCGAGAAGATGAGTAGTGCAGAGGGGAGCGACTCCTGGAGCGTCCAGAGCGCCTAAACAAAAGAAACACATTTATAAAAATGTCAAAAGCAATGCCATAACATCTATTCTCCTGCCTCTTTCTGAAGCCAGAGAAGAGGATAAAACATGGTGCATGCTTTTTGAAAATGTTAAAAAAGGAACAGAGTGGGTGGTAAGCAGAAACAACCTCTTCCATCACAAAAGAAAATGGCCACTGATCACATCATAATCATAACCATGAAGACCTTTTGAGTGGAAAGTAACAGCAGCTAATATAGACGTAAACAAGGGCTGTTCCTAGAACTAAAGGACTGATCTAAAACTTTGATAAACTGATAGTGATACAGCTTGTTCCTTGTTTTGTCTTTCCTAGTTTACATTTGCTTTGACTCCATTCCAGTCACAGATGTACGCCACCGTTTTCCTCAAAATAAAAGGAAAATTCTGAATAACCAGGCAAATTGAGAACATTTACTCAGTTCTGAAGACATTCTTCTCAAGGCTTTGTCATTCTGCAGGTCTAAATAATAATCTGCCGACTGCGGAGTTAAACATCAACTCACATGGTGCAGCTTTATTCCTTCAATCAAACGTGGCAATGAGTGGAAATGACGATCGGCTTCGTATAATGTGTAGAAAATATGAACATGGCATTAAACATGAAAATATAACTTACCATTATATTAGCTATAAAACAATGTTACGTTACGTTCTCACCACCAGGTGCCAGGTTTTTTAAAGTTGCCTTTGAAAAAGACACTGGCTTGTATCTACTGTACTACTCAAATGTAATCATCTAAGCAAAAGTCTGATGATTATATGGAAGGGACGAACCAGGGTCGCGGTGCACTAACCCTTTCATGGTAGCAAAAGCTCCTGGTTTTGCTGACATTTTGTAATGCAAAATTCAATGGCTGAAGGCAAACCATGATAACACCTGCCTGTCTTGACACTACCTCCATCCTTAATGTTCTCAACCTCAGACTTTTGTAAATGTTATGTCAAGGAAAGTTCAAGATGGAGAACATCTACTTCCTGACTCTTACAGCCAGCTTCCTTATTTAAGGTTTTGCTGGCGGTAGAAGGGCACCTTAAGTTCAGCTCAACAGGTGCGCCTGATCTTAAACTTACAATGCAGGTGACTTGTGTTTGTTTAATCTTATGGCCTAACAGGTGGTAAGATGGGTCATAAAACATCAGGATGTGTGCAAGGACACACACAAATACTACCAGACTGCCTGGTGGTTAAATTGGTCTTCTGATCCATGAAGGACTCATCATGGCCTCTGATATTCAACACCTCCCCTATCAACATGTGTGTCTGAGTGTGGGTGTAAGCTATTTAACTTCTTAGAACATATTCCCCAAAAGAGTTTCCAAGATTCTACTCACCGAGACATGGGGCTGGTGCTGGAGGACCTGCGGTTACCATAGGGGCTAATGGACCGTCTCCTCGAATAAGGGCTGCTGTCTCGCTCATAGCTGGAGGACCTGTGTCTGCTGCCGTAGGGGCTGTCCGATCTCTGCCTACTGCGGCGAGACATATCCGCGTAGGGACTGGGGCTCTGCTGGGACACTCTCCGACTGGAGTAACTGTCATCCCCCTGTTGCCCATACCCACTGCCCTGTGGACTCTCACTGCCAGCGCCTCTTCTTGGACTGGGTGAAAGAGCAGAGCTGGTGCCTTTCCTGCGGGGGCTACCCCTGCTTGAAGACTTGCCCTTTGGGCTTGCCTTGTGGCTCTTGGAGGACTTGCGGTGGCTCCTGTCTGCTCGGCTCCTCTGGGAGGAGCTGCGGCTGCCCTCCCCTCGGCCCTCTCTTCGCTGTTGCCTGTCTTTGCGGGACTTCCCTGAGCGGCTGCTCTCCTTGCTGCGAGATGAAGATGTGGAGGAAGTAGTGCTACCTACACTGGCTGCAGGCTGTACCTGGGTGGAGAGCATCAGCTCCCCACGTTTGGAGTCACCCTCTGGCTGGATCTGGCGTTTGGATGAGGGTCCAGATGGGGGAGCCTTGCTCTTTCCAGAACTCCCTTTCTCACGGTCTTTGCTGCTCTTTTTCTTGTACCCACGGTCCTCATTCCCAGAGTCTCTAACTTTGTTAGGGTCCTTGGACTTTTTCCGGGAGTGCCTGTGCCCCCTGTTCTCTCTACCGCCTGCTTCTCTGTCGATATCGTCCCTATCGTAGTCTGGTGAGGGCTCCAGTCGGTCCCCGCCCCCCCTCTCAGAAGGCCTGGAGGACGGTGGGTCCGAGAAAGTGTCCGAGTCGGAGCTGATATCGTCGTACTCCACCAGAGGCTTCACCGTGTTGACACCAGGTGGCGCCGTATCGCCGAGGGCAAAATATTCGGGTCCCGGTGCCGCCGAGGATTCCCGATTATGTTTGATTGACTTATTCCGTTTACGTTTTGAAGAAGAAGAGGACATTGAAGGTTTTAACTGCACCTTGCCGTCTTTGCTCGCCTTGTCTCCCGCAGAGGTATGACTCGGGGCCTGGGTCTGGTGTGGCACACCGCTAGTGCTAGATTCCGGCTTCCTCTTGGTCCCATGGTGTCGGTCTGACCCAGGCATCCCTCACGCCGGCGTCGGTACCTCTCCTGCGACTGGGCCTCTGTGGTCCAGGCAACTCATTCACAGGAAAGCAGTAGCTACTTCAAATGCCAAAATATAAGTGTTACTAAGCAGAAACAGGGCAAGAAAATACACAAAATAAACACAGTAGGCCGCTCACGTCCAGTCCTCTTCAGTGCCAATTCATTCCATTGAGATCGCCAACATAGTTCGTCAATGAAGAAAAATGCCAAGCTGGTTTTCCAGTGCTGTAAAATTTGTACTTTGGAATAATGAGTGAATGAAAAAGATCCCAACCAAATATCGGAGAAGTGTGCTGTCGTCTCCGTCTCAATTTAGCTAGCACCGCTAGCTAAAGCTCAGCGGCTAGCGAGCTGACCCGTAAAAAAGAAAAAAAGTCCCTTTGTGAAAGGTGTCCTTGTCCGGTGCCAAGTTAAGTAAAGGTGTTTTTATTCCACAGAATTACGGTCTTAGCATTCAGAAACAAGCAAATGCCTTCATTAAAAGACGCTCGTTTCTCGAACAAAATTAAAACTTGACCCGGTTGGTACTGTTTACATGTTCCCTTTAATGAAAGTTTTATCCCCTATAAATTCAATATTGATTAGAAATCATAGTATT
>JAPZEA010000009.1:6030428-6040737 GCA_029783685.1 Heniochus monoceros
CCATTACTTCATTTATGTAGCAAATATTGCTTGTTGCAAACGCTGCAGTGTACGTAGCTTTTTTTATTTATTGTAAGAATAAAATATTGTAAAATATGAGCATGTTGATTATTTACTTTCAAGCATTGCATCTCACCAAGTACGTAACAATGTAGCATGAAGTCAACAAGCAATATTGGCTACAGAAATGAAGTAAGGGGCAAATTAACAGCAGAATAAAACATTACCAAAGAAAACAACACAGATGTGTAAACAATATAAACTCCACAGCAGCTGCAGCCTCAAACACACATAATCGAGCAAAGATAAATGCAGTTTTTGCATGTTGTTACAGGAAACACAGTGGTAGTTAGCTGTTGCAAGCTACCGAACGTCATTCTCTGAGCCTTGTGCACAGCAAAATCCTCAACAATCTGCTCTTGGTTCAGCTTCTTTGCTTGACCATTCTCAGTTCATATTATAACCAGTAATCTCAGTTTGTCTGTCCCACTATAACCTGTCCGCCTCTCTGTCCCACTGCACTCCTCAAAGGTCTCAAGCATTTTTGAGCTGAATGAGGCTCTGCAGTCAGAACTGTGGCAGAAAGTGTCAGAAACCGCAGAAAGGCTTCACACACCGCACTGAAGGAAGAAGTTCATAAACAATGTAAGAAACATGGAAATCATAGCTGGAGGATCCACCATGAGCATTTCAGCATTTAGCAGTTAGCCAAACCCAGCATGCACCTGCTGGTCACGCAACATCTTGGTGTTTGATTTGTGTCACTTAGCGTGCTTGCTGGGTGGTGCATTAAATCAGTCATTAATGAAGGTAGATGCAACTGTTTTTAAACTATGCTGAGGCACAGTAATGCTAAAAAATACCCATTCATTATGGTGCATTGTTACGCTGTTCGCTTACCACTATGCCCAGCCGAGTTGAGGCACTTGGCTAGTGAAGACACACATTCGGCATGTATGTTTACCAGAATGTCTCCTCTGTGGACATGGAGCTGGAGCTCTGCCTTCCTGCAGCTGCAGACACACCAGCAGCTTCAGACAGAGAGACAGGTGAACAGACTCACCAGCAGCTTCTTCTCTGCTGCAGCTGCTGATTTAACACCTGTCTTTAGTTCCATCCTCACAGGGTTTATTATATTCCTCTCCATCCACAGAAAGATGCGTCTGCGTTCAGCAGTATGTGTGATGTAGCTCTCTGCTGGCAGAACATGAGGATTTTTCCAATATACAGGGAGGGAGGGACAGTTGCAGTTAAGAACTTGCATTTTATCTTCTGGCAGTCCACAATGATATGAATCAGTTTGAAGAAGTATAATGGCTGATGCACAGACATGTCAATCATGGAACTGGCTTTTTTTCCCTAATAATAATGAGCAACGTCAGCTGGAAGAAATACCTCTGTCCAGCACATTATTTGTGCTTTCCCAAATAACGTATTCAGATGCAGCCAAGATAGTCTTTTGTGCATATTACACACATTAGCATGGATAGAACACTGAGGGGCTAATCTGGCAGCTCTGTTCTGTGTGTGTGATAGAGCAAGTGACATAACAGCATCAATCATAACAGAAGATGGAACAAATGCAGAACGTTTCCTTGAAGTAGCGATGCTCTTCCCCATCTTGGAGACCTGTTTAATTGCAGATGTAGGGTTCGGTAGGGAAATGGATGGTTGCTCAGTCGAAGATGGTGCAGATGTCAAACCTCTGTGATCAGAGGTTTTGTCTCAAGAACACACATTTGAGAAACAATCACAGCTGTAAATGGAGAAAGTTAGTGGATTAAAGTAGTCATTATACGTTCCTCTTCGGGCTCTGCTAGATTTCCTTAGACCCCTGATAACGTCTATGTCCGAGTGAAGCGCAGCCGGCTTAATGTCTGCAGCTCTGACTCCTCACCGCTCTCTTTGCAGTTTTCGTTACTCAGCTGTACCTGAATACTTAATAGCATCAGCGCTGTGTGATCAGCAGCCATTCTACTGTATGTACAACAAGTGAAAACCACTGAAGTGGACTGTGGAGATGCTTGATGATGCAGGTTAACAGAAGAAAGGCCTGATGTCTGTTTTGATGTCAGCTTTCCTATTTTTGTGGAGGAGGGACAGGACGAGCACATATTTGGCCCTTGATGCTACACTCCTCCTCCTCCTCCTCCTCCTCCTCCTCCTCCTGCTCTCCCCTCCATCTCTCCCCCAACTATCTCTTGCTCCCTGTTCGTCTCAAAAGGGGGAGATGAAATATTCAGAGGGGGCTGTCAGTGCACAATGTGCCTCCATTAGCGGGGAGTGTTGGCAGGATGGCTGCTGGAAGACTTGACTGCAGCAGGGATGCTTACCAGCAGGTCACACAGCGGCACATGAGCTGCAGCTCTCCAGGTTCAGTGCTGATTGATCTGTATTTATGGTTCCCAATAAGAAGCCAATTGATCATATGCTGGCACACAGTCCTTTAGAATTAAATTCATACATTACATCTGTCATGTTTAAATAAATCACTACAATATTACTAAATGTTCTGAGTAGATGTGCAGACTAATATGGTTATATGGAGTATTTTACCATTTTCTAATATTCTTACAGGGATATGTGCACTATTTTTTATGATGGATTTTAATTTTATTGAAGTGCGGCCATGTGTCTGGTTTTCTTATATTTCAAATATGCTTTAACTGATTTTTGTGTGATGCTTGTTTTAAATGAAGATGCCAGAGGAAGTGATTTATCTGAACAGAACCCGTCCTGTTTCATCCCTAAACTTGCATTTATTTTTTATTTAAAGCTTCCCTGTGAGATAAACTAAATGTCACACTGTTGCCTTCAGTGTATAAAAATATATAGAAAATATAAAAAGGGGTAAATCTGCCTCTTTTTAATCTTTGCTCACGTTTTTAGAAATGCAAATATGGTTTAATTTGATCAGTATTGGTTAGCAGTTGTCACTCTCAGATATCAAATGATCAGAACTGTAATATTTTTTATATTAGTCCCACAGCAGTCCCAGCTTTTATCGCAGGAAATGTAATTGTAGTTAATTCTTATGGCATTTGGCTTTATTTTCGATTTCACAACAGAGATTGGACTATAGTTGCAAAATCACAGTCCTGCTGTAGATTATGAATGGCAAAAACATCCTAAACTGAGTCCGTTACAACAGAAACAGAATATCTGTAGGAACAGCCTCGGGTGTGTTTGTCAGGGTGTTTTTGCGTTCAGCTGCGATGTCTCTCCGCGGCCGGGACACACCTTCATCCTCTGCAGACCTTACATGCGTGCCTCTACATTGAGAATACGAATAAAGTGCTAAACCCTGATCCCCTTCATGGCTTTTCTTCGGCCGTGCGCCTCAGCAGCGGGGCTGTCGCATCCTCTCCCTGCACGCAGAGCTGCATGGCAACGGGAGGGGGAGCCTGCTCGGGATGAGGGAGGGTACCACGGTCCCACGTGTCTTCCTCGCCGCAGACCCAACGCATTTCTCCTCGCTTTCCCATCCCTTCGTTTCCGCATACCGCAGATTCGCATATACGCACGCACATACAGCCTCATCCATACACCCATACGCGCCCGCGCAGCCTTGCGGAGCTATGCCTTAGCGGTGCGCACTCCTCCGTTCCTCACTATTTCCTCACTGATCAATCTCACGGCCTGTATCGATCATCTCCGCCATTGGCCTATAGATTATGATTCATTTTTCATCATTCTGATCGGCAATGCAAATCCAAATTCTCAACAGCGGCGCTGGCCAGATCTGAGAGGGCGAGAGAGAGAGAGAGAGAAACAGAGAGAGAGAGAGAGAGAGAGAGACAGAGAGAGAGAGAGACATAGAGAGGGGGAGAGATGAGAGGACGCGCATCATCAGATGTTTAGCAGATTCCCTTTCGAGCTTCGCCATCATTTCTGCGCTGCGGTTTTTGCTCTTCTCCCTCCCCTCCGTCGGCCGGGTTCGTGACATTTTGCGCCTCTCGATGCTGTAATCCGGGGGAATATGTGAGGATCATGCTGGCGGTGTGGTGCTTCACGGTCTTTGCTGCAGTGGGCGAGAGGCTTGCGGTCTCAGGTAAGAGAGAGAGAGAGAGAGAGAGAGAGAGGAGAGAGAGGGGGGGTTTGGATGAAGAGCAACCCTTTTTTCGTTTCCTTTGCATCCACGATTTTTTCCTCTTGCACCAGCACTTTTCTCAGTGTGGGCTGTGATTGTGTTGTAACGGGGTCTCGGTGCCAACCAACCCACTGGCCTGAGAGCACTCTCCGATGCGGTAGATTTGCTGCATCAACACATTTCCATCGCAGCCCCATTGCCTCTGTGCAACGTGCCCATAACCATTTCCAGCGGTGTTTGATCCAAGAAACATCTAAAAGCATCATTATAGAACTCATCAATCATCAAGGCAATGTGTTTTACAGCTTGCTTGATGATTGCTGATATTTTAAGATATAAAGGCCCTGAATATATGTCAACATGGGCGTCAGTCTACTATAGAGCCTCAACCATTATATATTAATACATTCATTATTTTCCACCAAAACCTGATGAGGCCCGCTAAATTTCTTAGAATTTGCATGGGCTGATAAAACGTGATTGACTGGTCAGCGTGATAAATTAGGTCACCAAACCATCAGCTTACCGCAAACAACACTGATCTGAGTGCTCACACAGTGTGACTCATTAAAAATCTATCACTCTCATTTGCTTTGCTTACTACACCGCCGCCAGGTGCAGTTTAGGCAGCCCTCTGCACACCCAGTGAGCCCCTGGTGAGTGTCCCTGTTGTGCTCCATGCAGGTGCGGACAGGAGCCCAGTGCAGGATGGAGGCATGTGGGACTGGTTTACCCCGGCAGGGCAGCCCGACGGCGGGGACGCTGCCACTAAGGTCACCTATCCGAAGCGGCTGGTGCAGCAGATCGAGTCGGAGGAGGAAATGGCTCATGACCACCTGGATACCAGGGTGAAGAACAGCACGGGGGAGACCTCGGTGAGTTGTGGCTTCACCAATTTCACTCTCACGTCCCCGAATCTGTTTATTTTCACATTGGATCACTCTGTTCTCAGCTCGGTGCTCTTAATTAGGGTGGCAGTGACGCCCAGGGGACCCTTCAGGAGTCTCCCAATTAGAGAATGTGTGAGAATGGCTTTTAAAATCAGATATTACAGGTAGATTCAAATATGAAATCTCTGGCTTAATGTGTAGATCAGTTCAGTTCAGGAAACCTATTTTAAGTCTAGTGCTCAGCTTACCAAAGAAGACTCAGTACTAGTGGTGGTGGAGCAAGTCTGTGTGGGCATATCCTGTATGGGTGTGACAGTACCTCGACACACTTATTCTGCTGATGGGAACCGCATCATTTTTCCAGCGCCTGTAACAGTGCAGCTCTCCCTGCTACACAGGGATGACAGTGCAGGGTGGTATCTTTGCAGCAGTCGCGGCTCCTCGAGATTTTGACCCAGTTAGTCACTGAAAATCCCTTCGAATGTCCACAGTGAAATAACACCAGCTGGATGAAACCAAGACAGACACGCTGTTGTTTTGGAGACATTTATTCCTGCCTAAACTCAAGCCGTGACATCTGGCTACAAGTTCTGAAGCTAAAACCTTCTGACCTGCTTCGTATCCCGTGCACACATTGGAGTACGTTTATCAGAAAGCAGTTTAAATGTTTGCGCGTGTGTTTGTGGTGGTCCTCGTCTCCACATGACAAAGCGTAGCCCCTCCTGAAACATTCAGCCATCATGTCCGATGTCCGCTACCGTGCTGAGCCCCCCCGACTTCATCATTATTCAATGGTGTGTTGAAGTGTGTCCCCATTAATTATGAAACAGGCCCGTGTGAGAAGTGCTGCATGGTCCAAGAGGCTTGCGCACACACACCCCCTCCCCCTGTCGTGCTGATTTGATGTAATTCATGTAAGTGTTACGAGAGGGTCCATTAGGCTCCTCACACACACACACACACACACACACACACACACACACACACACTCAGAGTCACGTGTTTGAAGTTAAGATGAATGTCTTTGCCCCGGTGGACAAACTGTCCTAACCAGCAATGATACCATACGAGGAAAAAACAACAGTTACTGTAACACACTTTCATACGAGCGATGACACTGTTCAAGCAGACGAGGCTTCAGAAGTCCCTGTTTCAGCTGCTGTGCTTATTTAGCCCGGCTGTGTTTTGTTTTTTCAAATATTTAAGATGCAGGAATGAGGGTCATCATAAATTTAGAAGCAGCAGGAGATGAGATGAGCGTTTGCTTTCTTTTCTGTCACATCACGCTGCACTGAAAATAGGTGAGGCAGCATTTTTTGCCTCGCTGCTTTGGTTGTGTTGTTTTATCTTTTTTTTTTTGTGTTAAATCGACATTGAAAGACAAATTATAAGATGAATGTTTTCAAGGTTTTTGCATAAATACTACACTACTACACAGCCCAGTCGCCAGAATGAGATGTTTGTATTGTACGTTTCTGCAAACCACTGATGTGTTAAATTTGTACATTTCTTAAGTATCATATCAATGTTTGTACAGTAGGTGTCAAAGTGGCGTAGCTCAGATTTCTGGTACTGGATATGAGCTTTTTCTCATCAGGGGGACAACTAGGCGAGACGGCCGCCAAGCAGCTGTTCAAGCCTTGTTTGTAGCTGCAAAACTGGGTGTTTCAAGTCAAAACCTGATCTTTTCCAGCCCTAACCAAGTGGTTTTTGTGCCTAAACATAACCAGACCTTAACCAAAGCACTGTCATAACATTAAATGGAAAATTGAAATGTAAAGAAAAGTTTCAACACATCCATGGTTTGCAGAAATATACAGTGCCAACATTTATTCTGGCTAAAATTTCAGGCTGATTAAGGTTGATGTGCTGCACCAGGATGTTGATTTTATTGGTTAATTAATCGCCTCAATTTCTCAGGTCATGAGAAACGACTGACAAAGTACTCACCATGAGACCATTTCCCACATAAAACTGTCAGTTTGCTGTTTAATATAAAGAAGTCAGCACATGTTTTGGCATCACTATGGCTCTAAGCCCCAGAGCAGCTACTAAATGGACCTCGTGGTGAGATGTTGAGATTTCATGACAGCTGTGCGAACTCCTCCTGTTGAGGAAGATCGTGATACAATCGAAAGCAGCGAGGAAAGTACAAATGCAATGTAAATAAAGCGGTGGAACAGCGCTACTGCACAGACGGAGCTTTGATGGACGCAGCCTCTCCAAGGCAGTAGTAAGAAATCTGCTGTCCGTACTCACTGGAGGGAATAATGCCTGAATAGTGATGCATGTTATTGTAAAAGCCCGGTGATTCACCGCAGCCTGGTTCCTCCAGACTGAGATCAAAGCCACGCTGGCACAGTCAGAGCTGCTGAAGAGACGCACTGTTTAGTCTGCAGTAAATTTCCCTCTCTCTCCTGGCCCTGCTGTCTCCTCACCTCCTCAGCTCCGCTAGCTGTTCATTAGCGACATCGGTGCTGCGTCGCTGCACATAGCCGAAAAGTTTTCTCCTCCTCCTCCTCCTCTTCCTCGCCTTTTGTCAAGCCCCTCTCCATCCGTCTCCGTCAAAAAATCCCATCTCTTAAACAGCCATAGCTCTCTGCAGTCATGCCTGGCTGAATGCTGGCGGCCGATGTCGATCAATGGAGACTTTATCAATCATAATATTTCAGCTGCTCAGATGCTTTTAGAGCGCTCGCGGTATTGATTCTGTTGAATTATTCATGGGACTTTTTCAGAATCACTCTGTGGCTTTTACGGAGTGACACACTCAACCACAATTGTTTTGTTACACTTCAATTTATCAGCTATCAAATCTGTCTCTGTGCTGTTGTTGTTTTCAGCCCGTCCACTTGGCCCAGAGCTGTTTTCAAGTGGAAGCCTTTGGACAGACTTTCACTCTGGACCTGGAGCTGAACCAGTTAGTATTACAGTCCAGGATCATCAGATCTGCCTCTTTGCACATGCTTGTATCAGTAGGTGCTCTTAATTTACTGCAGCTGTTCTCATTAGCATTTCCCCGCACTTAAGCAAATGCACTTACCGCCTCTATTATGTTGCACGACAAGACCAATGTGGCACAAACACAGACACACTGCTGCATTTTTATGAGCTTCCGCTGATTTTATTAACACCACAAGTTAATACGGTCACTTATTCCTCAGCAAGAGGTGGAAAAATATCCCAGATGACAACAATTTTGATTACATGGTGATAGAGGTAACGCTGTCAGAGATATTCATGGTTTCTCTCCTCTCTTTGCAGTAACCTCCTGTCTTCAGAATATGTGGAACGGCACTTTAACCAGGATGGCAGACCTTCACAGTCTGTGGTGAGCCTGTTCTCGTGGGGTGGGGATGAGCACTGACAGGATTTTAGAGAGTGAACTTTCTTTTGGCACTCAGAAGGCAGCATATTAATGAGATGACCAGAGCGGCAGTGCAGCATTTGGTCGTTTGGCTGCAGAAACTGAGACTTTGTCACATTTTGCACGGGTGCTGCTGCCAGTTGAGTCTCAGACTGAATTTAAAGTTTGTCAGCCTCACATGGCCTAGAGCTCATTATATAACACAATTCCTATGTGTGTTCTTTCTATCTATTGCAGATCTGTTAGATTAAAGCTTTTTGTTTGTTTCTTTTAAGGCAGATTTTTCTTATGTGATTGTGCTGTTTTTACAGTTTGATCTCAACCTCCAGTTTTATCTATTTGTGGAACGTGCATTGCTTTAAAAATAGGCTGCCATGTAGCTATTAAGACTATGTTACTGTGCTCTACATACGTGGGTTCGCCTGCCAGCGGCGGGCATGCATGCCCCTCGGCTGTGGCCTTTCTCAGGCGGTCAAGAAAAAAGCCAGCGGATGCCTGCGGTGTCAAACCACGAGTGCGGAGAAAGAATTAAGAGATAACAGTAAAATGGATGAAAGCCTTAAACAACCCCCCCCCCAACCATCAGCCACCCACCCACCAAACCAGCACTCCACGTCCCCACCCACAATCATTCCAAACTCTCCCTCAGTCCTCCCGACCAATCACCAGCCTGTTTCCATAGCAACGAGTTAGCTCAGCGGTGTCATTAAGTTCTTGGCAGCGAAGAGAATGAAAGAAGAGCGAGAGGGAGGGAAGAGCGGAGCCGGCGAGAGAGGAGGATGGAGTATGAGCAGTAAAATGTCAGTTAATACAAAGGCAAGACAAGCTTTGGCACTGGGGAGGAGTGATTTTTGTTTGTGTGCTCACAGACAATCGGTTTGTTCGCAAGGTGGCGGGAGGGAGAGGAGGCCTGCAGGGCCGGGGATGGAGACCTGTAGTCAGGCCAGATTGTGGCTCAGTTTGACGGAGGCCTCGCGTGATGCCTCTGATGCTGCTGGTGGACAGGGCAGGTGCGATGCATTCAGGGCAGCGCGTCACCAGACCGATCTCTGTCGTCAGAGCTCTTTTATTTCCATTCAGCACACTCGGGCGTAGCTTCCGAGCTGTTGTGGCAAAGCTGAGCCGCCCTGCTGAGCTCAATTTGATCCAGGTGAACTGGTGTTTCTCATTTTTCTCACCTTTCATCTCCGCCGCTGTGACCTCGTGTCGACTGGAGGCGAAAGCCGGGGCTCCGTCGTGGAAGTGAAGGTTGTTATAAGGGCAGGAAAGCGCGGAGCACAATCCCTTTTTTTAGTCTCGTCTTTTTCAGTCGCAGACGGCCCACTGTGCAGTCGTTCAATGTTAAATTCTCACATCTAGCTGTGTGGGCAACATGAGTGTTGATTTATTCAAGAGATCCTTGACAAGGGTCTACCTCCACCTCTATTGTCAGTGAAGCATAGCAGGGTGGAGGACACAAGTAGGTCACAAACTGTGCCATAAAAGGTAATAGCTGGAAAAGGGGGGAGAGGGGAGATGCTCATGCGGAGGCTGTGAGAGGTTTTTCCCTCAGAGGTGACCTTCCACGACACCCAGCGAAGTATAAAAGCCTGAAGTGTGTCAGCAGAGGTCGTATGATGAAGCAGCGGTGCATTGTGTCCACAGGGAGGGGAGCACTGCTACTACCAGGGAAGGTTAAGAGGTATACCAGAGTCCTGGGCAGCTCTCTCCACCTGCCACGGCCTGTGGTGAGCCTGACTGTAAACCTTTATTTACAAAATCACATACGAGTGATGTGTGCATGCAGATCAGTGAAGGGTGGGGGTGACTGATGAAGGAGGGCAGAGGTTGTGTATATGTTTGGGAAAAGATAGGTTGAGGTTTTGCAGCTGTTATGATGTAATCAATAAATCCAGTAACATGTTTCCTCCTCAGCTCATGAGTAAAGAGACCGTGGCCCCGTTTGGAGCAGAACTGTCAGGG
>JAPZEA010000009.1:6064418-6078404 GCA_029783685.1 Heniochus monoceros
AGGGCATGTGTGTGAATGAGCGCAGGAGGATCACGATCCCCCCGCACCTGGCCTACGGAAGCATCGGAACAGGTGCAGACAAACAGGACCTGTGAAACAGCGCTTTGTTGGATATGTTAGCCGGGCTGGTTGATGCCATTTATCTGTCTGTCTCGCAGGTGGGATAATTCCTCCTGACGCCGTGTTGGTGTATGATGTCCTCCTGCTGGACATCTGGAACACTGAGGACAAGGTCCAGATCCGCACGCTCCACAAACCTGCAGGCTGCAACCGCACCGCCGTGGCATCAGATTTTATCCGTTACCACTACAACGGCACCCTGCTCTCCGGGGAGGCCTTCGACTCCAGGTGAGGCTGTAGTGTTGTTCTTTAAGATGAGACGTCAAGTATCTGTTTCTGTGATTTTAAACACCTTTTAAATTGTGCTTCCTGTAGTTACTCGAGGAACGCAACCTATGACACCTACTTGGGGCGGGGTTACCTCATCAATGGCATGGACGTGGGTCTCCTGGGCATGTGCGTCAGGGAGAGAAGGATCATCATCGTCCCACCTTTCCTGGCATATGGAGAGAACGGCTCTGGTACGAACTGATAACGTTCAAGATGACCGTGGCTTGTATCTGATAATGTCAAATACCCAAATATAACCTGTTAAACTGTCTGTCAAAGACCAGAAGCTGCATATAAACAGTTACTCTATTTCTTATCTGTTGAAAGTAATGTTTAGTAGTATTTTACATTTGATCTGTGCTGTTCTTGTATATTTAAGCAGAACAAGTCACAAACTTTGCATTGTTGATCATTATATGAAACACACTAAAAGCAACCATTGGTTTCAGTTCATTTTAGTAGGATATGACAGCAAACTTGCCAGAAAATGTACGTAATGAAGTCTGAAAGGAGCTTCAGATACAACACTTTATATTGTTGAGAGCAAAGGCTTCTCTCTGTGTGTGTTGATTGAGATTCTCCTCCTCACAGTGTTCATGTCTGATTATTGTTTACCTTCTGGTGCACTGAGTTATCAGAAGAGTCCACATTCACTGCATCAACGTGCAATAATGATGTACAGAAAAGTAACCTAAGAAAGGATTTCTTTCTGTCTCTGCAAACTAACCCCAAAAGTTAGCTTTAAAAAATGCTCCACATGACCGTACAGTATATCTGACGAGTGTGGACATGTCTTACTTTCAGGAACTCGGGTGCCCCCTCAGGCTACGCTGGTGTTCGAGGTGCTGTTGATCGATGTGTTCAACCCTAAAGATGATCTGATTGTGGAGGTGAAGGAGGTGCCCGAAGGCTGCACCCGCAGGACGGTGACCGGAGATTACATCCGCTACCACTACAACGGCACCTTCCAGGATGGCACGCTGTTCGACTCGAGGTAAACCTGAGGTTTCTCCGTTTGCAGGAAGTAATAGGATGTGAGGGGAATTAACTGAGTTTAACACTTCCTTTGTCAGCTACCAGCGAAACAGCACCTATAACACCTACATCGGGATGGGATATGTGATCCAAGGGATGGACAAAGCCCTGCAGGGCCTGTGCATAGGAGAGAAGAGGAGGATTATCGTCCCTCCTCACATGGCGTATGGTGAAGACGGGGTTGGTGAGTTTCACACATGCATTTAGGAAGATTCTAAAGATGCTTAGAATGGATACAAACCGCTAAAGTCTCGTTTATGTTTGCAACACCGCCCTGTTTATATGTTTTTCCACCGCTGTAGGAGACCTCATTCCTGGCTCTGCTGTGCTGGTCTTTGACATTCACGTCATTGATTTCCACAACCCCAACGACCCGGTCCAGGTTATAGTTACCCACAAGCCTCGGGAATGCGGCGGGACCAGCGAAGCGGACGATTTGATTCAGTATCGTTATAATTGCTCCTTGATGGACGGCACCCTGCTGTACTCCTCGTGAGCGCCCTCTGCTGTTCACTCTGCTGCACTGCATCCTCCTCCTCCTCCTCCTCCTCCTGGTTCATGCATGTAATCATTGCTGGCTCCTTGTCTGACAGATTTCAGTAGGCTTGGAAATGCATAAAGTATATCGTACCATTAACGTATCCATGACAACAGCACGTATGCCTGCATGGCACAAGGTTTCGACACAGTTTTATTTAGCTTAGTTTTTTTTTTAAGTTAAAAGTGGTAACAGGTTATTTGTTTCCAGGGACCAGTTAGACTCACCGTCCATCACGACTCTGGGAGCGAACTCGGTGATCCCGGGTCTGGAGGAGGGTTTGAGTGGCATGTGTGTGGGCGAGAGGAGGGAGGTGGTCATTCCACCACACTGGGGACATGGTGAAAATGGAGGTCAGTCACTGGAACGGCTCTCACACTCTGCACACACTTTCTTTCTACCCTGAATCGTGTTTTCTGTCCTGTCTTGGTGTCTCTAGCTGGAGGAGTTCCCAGGAGTGCAGTGCTCTTCTTTGAGCTGGAGTTAGTGGACCTGCAGAAGGGTGTGCCTGAAGGCTACATGTTTGTGTGGCTGGGAGACGGCCCTGATCCCCTCTTTCCTGCTATGGACCTCAACAGTGACAAAGAGGTCCCTCTAGAGGAGGTGAGCAGACAAGTCAGGTCCAGTCTAAGTATTTTTCCCTACTAAATGTATACTTTAAACTGCCTGGGTGTAAGCAATGAAAATGCTGCTAACAGTGCAACCCTCTCTCATGTCTCCAGTTTTCAGCCTTCATCATGCTCCAAGTTAAAGAGGGCAAAGGTCGTCTTCGGCCGGGGGTGAACGCCGACAGCATCATAAAGGACATGTTCAATAACCAGGACCGCAATAAAGACGTGAAGATCATAGAAGATTAACTGGAACTTCAGGTGGATGATGAGTCTGAACAAGTGAGACGAGATGAGTTGTAAAGGGGACACAGAGTGTTTTAGTGGCAAGAAACTGGGGTTATTCTGTCGTCTTAGCAACTGTCATGCAGCTATTTTGAAAATGTTTCTGAGATTGAAACATTGCTGAGCCTTTCGGCAGGCAGACAGTTTGCTTTGCTAGAATCTGTTAGAATAAATCGGTGCCGTCTCACAGCTGTTGGAGTAGAACTGAAACCATTCTGAACGCTGACAGCACAAGAAAACATCTGGATGTTGTGCACAGAGAACGTGTTTGAAAATGTGAAAGGAAGAAAAATGGCCTGTCATGAAACTGTGTTCTGTTGAAGAAGGCACACATGACTCATTTATATCAAACTACCTTAGAGAGCATCTGGGCTGGGCCCTTCTTCCAGAATATTGCATTTTATATAAAGTAGAATCAATGCAGTGCCTCATACAAAAGTGATGGAAAAACCACTGGTTGTACAGTATGCTAGGGAGTGAAAATCTATTATGGAGAATTATTTTCGTGTGTTGTAGAACATAAAAGAAACTTTTCTAATAAAATGAAGACAACTCCTTTATTTCTTCCACACTGTCCATGTACAGACAAATGAGTTTGGTGGACTTTAATTTGGTGAACTGAATATTAATGAAAATATTTTTAATGAAACATGGTGATCAGAAACAGATGAAACCACATTTTATTTCAGACAAGTTAGAGCATATGAAGAGGTAATGAGTTTGGACAAAAGAGGACTTGACTGGCCAAAAAAATGTCATTTTTGGATATTGTGTTAAGCCTCAATTCTAAAGTTTTTGGAAACTTAAGAAGTAAAAGCATACAGTTAAAATCACTGAAGGTGAACCAAATCCTGTTTACTGTAACATTTCTGAGGTAGCAGTTAGTTCTTGCAAAACATTTGACCTCTGCCATATTTAAAAAAGAGCCATCCATTTTTAATTTTTGCTTTTATTTAACTTGGTTATCATAGCTCACCACTTAGTAGCACTGTGGTCCATAAAAAAAACAACCGTTTCAATAAAAAATACAACCTCGACTGTGCGCTTAACAGTATGACCAGAAACTGGAAGACTTGACACTGTAATCATGGCATGTTTAACATGAATAAAATGTTAAGCATTTTTAAAAACTTAAAGTTTCAAGATCAAATTTGTTGGAATTTAGCCTTATATAAATCAATTTAAAACCAAATGCAGAGTCAAACGCCGCCAATTATGTTGTGCGTATCTCTTTCCCTTTATCATTACGTCCTGTATGAAGACCAAAACTGTCTGACGACATCAATCTTCCCCCAAACAAACACTTAACATGCTGCACAGTAGATAGACAGTGCAAATCTTGCTTCCATCACAAACTCTATGGTACAAAAGCAGTGAAACCATAAACCTGGAGGAAGGAGGAACCAATGGACAAAGATATAAAAGGGTGACGTGGAGTGCGTGACCTGCGGCTGTCAGCTGGACTTGTGAATATTTTCGTAAAATAAAAAATAATGCACCGGAGTGTCCAGTACCAAACAGCCAGTGGTATCCTCAGTTCTCACTTATTGCCAGTGAGGTAGAGCAGTATAGCATTCGGGACTTCCAAGGTCTCATCTTTTATCAACACAATGTCAAATGAGTCCAAGTAAGACTGCTTCCTCTCCTCCACCTGATAGAGTAAACACAGATGAGAAGAGTATCAAAACATCAGAATGTGATTATTTAACGGGAAAACTTGGGAGTGTATTATTCTCTTGAAAGGAAGATGAATGTATCTGAGTTCTTGAATTCATCTCAGGACAGCAGGCACTGAGTATTGGTATCCAATCATTTTGATGAATGTGAGAGTTTTTATTTACCTTGTCGTTGAGGAACCCAATCTTGAGGATGTTTTCCATGTCCTGCACCCCGTCAGCCATGGTCAGATCTCCCAGAGAGTCTCCCAGCAGGAGCACGTTAGGCCGCGTCCGCAGCTCCTGGAAATGGCCGGTGTTGAGCAGCGCACCTTCCCTTTTATTGTAGATGTGGATCAGCTCTCCCTTGAAAGCCCTCAGCACTCCCTGTACCAGCAGATCATGAGTTGAATACATTATTTCCGTGCCTGGCGTGGGGATCAAATTGTAATTTGTGGTGCGGCTACTCACAGACTCATCGAAGTCCATGTAGTTGGAGAAGACTTTGACGATGGGGTGGAAGACCCCGGCCTGGCGAATAACCTCTTCTAGGATGTCTCCTATTCCAGCAGAGAAGATGAGCAGAGGGATGCTGTGCTAATGCAGGTGTTTAAAGAAGAGCTGGTAGCCTTCCCTGTGTGTTAATACATCAACTCATTATGAAAGTACTAATATTAGCAAACAATTTTAACATTTCAACCATTAAAAACATGTTCTGGTCTTCAGGGGAAGCAGGTTTTCTGACCTCAGCATGGCATCAGACTCCCGCACCGCCATGGCCAGCAGGTCTTTCCTAATCTCTTGCTGTACCAGTAGTTCATGAGCTTTAGTCCACCTGTGAGATATAGGTGCAGCACAGTTTTATGATTTACAGATTAAAATACATTATAGATTTTTAGTGAAATCTGCATTAGATACTCACCACTCCACCATCATGGGCAGCTTTTCCTCTACAGACCGTGAAGAGTCGATCTCTATTTGGTAGTATGTGTTGAGCAGCTCCTTCAGCTGGCAGAGACAGGACAGTGCTCAGAAAACTGTCACTGGCTAGTAAACATTAGAAAACTGCTGCATTTTAGTCAATTACATGTAGAGATTATCATCATTTTACATTTTTTTGTCAGATTATATCCCAGGGATTTAGAGGGAAACCATGTGGGTGCATTTTGTGAAGAATATATATAGAAATGCCACATTGCACATACTAAAAGAAGATTTAACAAAAGGAAGACTATAACAAGGCTGACTCAAGTTACAGATCATGGTTCAGTTTATGTGTATGTTGTAATTCTTCCTATTGTTCACTAGAGGGCAGGCAAACTAAACATGAGTGTAAGTATGATTGAAAAAATTCACCAAATTAAAAAAGTTAAATACTGTATGATTTGCAGTTTAAGATTCAAGCATAATCATTTCTAAAACTGTGATTCATAAAATCTGACATGCTGAAAATGCATTGTATTTATGATGTCTCTGCTGTAACTTACATGTGGGGAAAATTTTATTAATGGCACCAGCCTTGCCAACAGAAAACTTGTTTGTGCACTAAAGTCTCATTCCTACCTTTTCTTTACAGTCACTGGAGATGAGTGTGCTGTTGTCAAGAATATCTGCAAATAAAGTGCACAAACAAAATGACACAGCCATGAAACAACACTGAGCCAAAGCCAGCCTTTACATGCATGACAACCTCAATGTGCAGCTGACTTGTCAGTGAACTTACTGTGACAGGTGGGGCACCTTTTGCCATTGTGTGCAAATCTCGTTAGGGTCATGTCAAAGTCTGAGATCACCTGGATGGAAAAAATAGAAAATAATGAAACTACACTAGTCAGAATGTCCCTATAGGACAAATACTATAACTTACATGGAGACAGTGAATCACATGAATATCGTTTACCTGCACGGTGTTGGAGCCAGCCTTCACCATGGACTGCAGGATCTCCTGCACCCGCAGAGGGTCCTTCATACACACTGAAGAGTTGGACAACTCTGGAATCTTTGCAGCGAAAATATGTGCGAGCGTGTGTTAGAGGCTTTTTAATTAGAGAGACAGTAATTACACAATACGCCACGTTGGAGTTTGGTGAGACGCATCGTCTCTTTTGGCACCAACCTGGAGTCTGGCTGGATAGTTAGCTAACCGGTCAGGTGCTAGCACCAATTTGAATGACATACTTTTTTACCTACCTTACTCTTTACATGCACGACATTTGCCAGAGCGAAAACACTGGCACTACAGCCACAATAGCAATCGGTTTCTTAATTTACTGCGACATTACAGCTAACAAAGACAAATCAATGTAACGCTAACATTAGCTAATGTTAGCCACACAACAGTGGAAGATAGATACGCTTAGCTAGCTAGAATGCAAGTTAGCTGGTGTATGGTGCATTCTTTTTGGTGCTTGGTATTCCCATCAAAACCTGCTGAAAAGATTACCATTTTGTTGAAATCGGTTGCCGATCTGTTTTTATTTTGACAAAAGACGTGTCATCAGTGGTCAGTCTCCGTTGACGTGTAGCTAACGTTAATGTTGCTACACGCGTGACAGAAGCGTCTGTGTTAGCTCGAGCAGTCCTGCTGCCTTCCGGTGCTATGGAAAGTGTCGGGATGTTTAGGACTCGCTCTTTAATGACAAAACTAATTGTTGATATTACATTTTTTTATTTTCCCAAATTCTCAGATGTGACGTCTACTTGAAACCATGGGTGTAAACCGCCTGTACAAATTATGACAGAAGCAAATGTGCGTATAGATACTCTCTGGCCTAAAGCGACCAAACATTTCTTCTGATCAGACAGGATCAAAGTGCGAGCCAATGAAAGACGCGTGAAGGCAGCACATCTACCACTTGCATAACTTGAAGTGGGACGGTTGAAAACACTTCCCTCAAAGACAAAGGCAGTGCTAAAAGGTTCCCACCCCTTCTAAATAATAGTGAAGGGGACAACAAAAACTAGGTCAGTTTTTAAAAAATGAACGTATAAATTCAATCAAAGACAAAAAGTTAAATTTTTAAATCATGAAAGTCACCACAAGTTATTGCATTATAGTGTGGTTCACCGTCTGCTGTTACAAGTGACCACTGCAGCATGATGCTTAAATTTGTAGCTTCTCGGTGTAAATGCTACGACTGAGCAGTTAACAGTAATTTAAGTCTTTTAGTGGATGAATTCCACATCAAGACTTCTGGCTAGTAACTCCTTGAACTAGTACAGGCCATAAAAGCAATAATAAACTATGTGTGCAACCATTTGTCTTAGAAAACAACTTTAATTGCAAGTGATGACATTAGCATTTCTCACATCCAATATAAGAACACAATGTCAGGCTATCACATGCAAAGCAAATTACATAGCTTATTCCACTTAATATTTGCAGTGCTATTAATGTTGGTCATAAAGTGGAAATGAATATCATTTCTACGCTCTGTAACCTTTATGCTGTAACAGGCGCTGCATGGACAGTGGGAATTTCTGGATGTCAGTCACATCACATTCATTGAACAATTCCTTTTGTTTTGTCTGATTCCTTTTCATTTCATCCAAGTCTCCTTGGAGGGTGAAAGGAGACCACAGAACAACATAGCAGATCTCTTATATACATCCAGCTGGAAGTGAAGCACAATAACGCAAGGTTTACAAGACATTTAATGTTGGAAACAAATCCACAAATAATGACAACATGTTTTTTTTTTCCAAAGATCAAATCTTAATGAATGGAAACTTTCCAAAACAAAACATTTCCAAAATACAATCACCTTGTCTGATATGAAACAAATGAAATAAGCAAAGTCAAAGTGCAGTGGCAAATTAAATCCCTATGTTTATGTAAGACTTCACAAATAGATTTTAAAAAGTGCAGTTGTAGAGAAGCTCTGCCCTGCAATCACAAATCATACACACTCCCGCACTCACACATATTCACACATATTCTGGAATGAATGGGAATCACTGAGCAACAGACTGCCAAAGTGCAAAGGAAAGGAATGATTGAGCCATTGCCAATGATTGGTACTTAATGGAGTGGCTGAACAGAATGCTTTGAACTCCAAAGGAACGATTTCATTACATAAGATCACATCTTTTTGACACAACAGTTCTCTCAGGATTCCACCACTTCAGACACCTGGACAAAGATTATTCGTTTTCACTAGCTTTCAAGTGTTAAATGAGGCAACAAAGATGACAGAAATATACTGGCTACAACTGTTGAAGGGAAACTGCAATCTAAAAGCAAACTAGTCTACAAGATTTTAAGATTAACAGCCTTTCTGAATTAATTCAGATTCATTTGTTGAGGCTGCACAGTAACAAGGAGAGCCATTCTAATAGAGCATTATAAGTTCTTTATGAGTGAACTGATGTTATTCTTTCATGAGGAGATTGTCACAGTGTTACAATGGAATGAGACTTCATTAAGCGAGTTGGATTGAATGTTGGAATGCAGTTATTAATAATGTCACATAGTCTTCCCTTTACGGGCATTCAATAAAGGAATTTAAATTATCCATATAAATGTTTACATATACAGCTTTATACTATTTATGTACAAACAGATAAACAGCATCTACACCAACATACTTGACATGAGGATATTCAGTTGTTGGCTGCTATATAACACTCTTATTCACATGTTTACATCCGCCATATCCCTCCTCACAGACCACCAGCTCATCAGTACACACCTGCTTACACATTCCATGGCTTTCTACAAATCTGCCATTAACACAAAACAGCATGAGAGCCGATGCCACAGGGTTCAGTTTAATGAAATCCAGTATGAGAACAACACAGGACCCTGCTGCAGCATGTCATGTATGAGTGGGGGTCGATGACGATGGCTGCAATGGAACAGTGGCTTGCAGTGTATCCTCGCACAGAGCGTGTAGTGTAGTTCTTGGACGGAGCCGACTTGCTCAGCACTCTATCTGCGACTGGAGCTGCCGGCGCAGTGTGAGGGTGCGCCGGTGAAGCTGCTGCATCTGCTGCATGCGATCTCGCTGGCGGGCCAGGTTCTGGGGCATGGGGTAGCGCTGGCAGCCATACAGGAAACGGTAGGGGATGCGGACGTGGCAGGCGGTGGCTCGGCAGCGAGGCTGAGGCATGGGCGGCAGCAGCATCCAGCGCTTCCTCTCAGCGCAGTAGCGATAGGCCTCCTTGCGGTACTGCTTGTCCACGTCGTCGCTGTTCTTCCAGCCTCCGATGATGAAGACGTCCTCATCGAAGTGGCAGATGGCAGCACCCTCAATGCTGGTAACTTCTGGTGGAAGGCTCTCCAGGATCTCATCAGAGATGCGCACACTGATCTTCTGCTTAGCAACCTCATCCCTCACCGTGTAGCTCTTGGGGCAGCAGGAAGCCGTGTGGTAGAAGTTAGTAGAGGCCACAGCCATCTGGAAGATGCAATAGTTGTCAATTAGGGGCAAGGAGTCGACATCTTGCCACTGGCGGCTCTCTGTGTCATAGCGAGTGGTCACCGTCTTCAGTCCATCGTCATTATCTGTATCGACAGGTGTGCGTGCCGTGACGTACACATAGCGGTCCTCCACACTCACTGCCTTCACATCCCGCAGGATTTTGGGCGCAGATTCCAGATTGTGCCACTTGTCTTGCTCAGGCTCGTACACGCTGACATCTTTGAAACCTGGACTGAAGTTCCCATGGCCTCCGATGCTGTACAGTATATCCTTAATGCAGGTGAGGCCAAAGGAGTGCTTACGTGTGGTCAGGTTGCTCACCTGCTCCCAGGTGTTGCGATTGGGATTGTAACGTTCCACCGTCTTTGCAAAGCCTGGTTCCATAGAACCGGCTACGTAGACATGGGACTCTGTGGCAGCGATGGCATGGCCGTCCAGGTGGTTGTGGATGTGCGGCAGGTTGACCCAACGGTCCTCGTAAATGAAGTAGCCCACACACTCGCTCAGGTAGTCCCCTCCCTCTGACACGCCGCCTACAACCATGATAACATCCATGTTCTGGCCAAAGCGAGGCTGAAAGGAGGCCATATGTGATGACCAGAACTCCATATCAGCTGACTTGAGGTTCTCAAAGCGGATAGCGTGGCCCTCTACTGCCTCTGACACCAGCCGCAGACAGGCCTCATTGGCAGCCACCAGCCGCTCATTTTTCACCACCCTGGTCAGGTAGGTGGGCTTGATCTGGGGCAGCCTCAGGAGACGGAACAGCTCCTCAAAGTAGCGGCTTCGCTCCTCTGAGTTCTTCTGCACCCACTTCACCACAGCCTCAAACAGCACCTCCTCCGAATCCACTGTGATCTCCGCGTCCGACAGCCAGTCGCGGACCAGGTGAAAGGGCAGCGTGTAGAACTCGTCGTCCTGGATAACCTTGTGGAAGTTGCGGCGGATCATGTCTGCAGCCCGTAGAGCCAGCTGGTCCAAGGTGTACATGTGGGCTAGACTGTGCACGGCCACACAGTTGGTCAGGCTCAGCTTCTTCTTCAGGAACTCACCGCAGAAGTCCTTCAGCTGAAGCAGGAGAAACCTAATATGCAGAAAATGCAAAAAGGGTGTCAAAGAGAATGAGCAGTTCCGGATGAGGAGATAATACTATTTGGTTTCGACTGGTTAGACCAAGCCAGTGGTGTTTTCTGCAAGCAGAGCACAAAAGCAGCACTTTTAGGCAACAGAGCAGCCATTGAAGGCCTCATGCTTTGACTATCAAAATCACAGCTTCTCTCACACACACACAAACAGAAATGTGCTTGTAAACAGATCATACCTATCAGCTAGCTCCAGCACTTCATGTACATTGCAGGTGCTGACGCGTATTTCTCCAGTGTACATATACTGGATGACACTCTCCACCGTATCCGGGTCCGGCCCCAGTTCCGAGCTCCATTCCTTCATCTCCACCCGTCCGGACAGGGACTCGGAGAACTGTCCACCCAGCAGGGGGGTGAAATAATCGGTGGCCGCAGCCAGGACAGACCTGTGGGCTGAAAACTCACAGCTCTGGACGCTCCCGTTAGCCACCCCGCTGCTGAAGGCCAGCGTCACGTCGCAGAACAAGCCCTGCTTCCTCTGCTCGTTCTGCCGCCGAGACAGCTCCGAGCAGTGGGAGGAGGAGGTGAAATCCTCGGTCTCTTCCGCGTCCCCGTCAGCGGCAAGGGCGCTGGGTGTGCCGGTGCCGCCGCTGCCGCTGCTCCTGGCGGAGTCCTCCGGGTTGGGGGCCGCCGCTGCCATTCTGCTGCCGGCGCTGGAGGTGAGCAGTGGTGGGAAATGAAGTAAACTAGTGAAGGAAAGGAGGCGACATACGCAGCCACTCATACATGGAGTCAAAACAGAGAGCGACAGCGAAGCTCGTTTCGTATTTGTAGCTTCATACCCGCGATTTAAAGGGCAACATTTAGCTTAAAAAGTACACTCAAATTACACATCGTCCTGTTTTTAATGCAGCATTTTAATGACGCTAGTTTGAATTTAAACATCAGATTTATTTCCGGGTAAAGCTAGTTTTATAATGCTAATATCAGATATAACACACAATAACAATTATCATTCGGCAGATAAATATCTACATGTACATAAAAATAACGTAGTCACCATGTACAACGACAATTAGACATAAGTTACATTAGTAACCATTCATAGAAGAGCTACAAACCCAAAAAGCACCGTTTCTTGTGTCAAACGTCGAATGAGGAACCGACTTCCGTTTGGTAAACACGGTCCCAGTCACTGACATGCGCAGTAGATGAAAGGCGTAACCGCGTCGTTGACGTCGGTGGCGGTCCCCACTGCTGAGCTCTGCACATGGACACAAACTTGCACATGTATGTATTTTCCTGTGCAGGCTCAGGGAAGGTCGAACCACTCACACCTGCAGTATTTGCACTATCTCACACTCCTTTTGCACATATAGACAATGCATAATTATAGTGAATGTCAAAGATGTCCGTAAGACTAAACCACTGCTATAGGTTTACATTGTTTTAATGCCTTGTGGCTTCAAATAAAAAACCCGTCATTTTACAATAAGACATTTAACTTGTAATGGCAGGAAAAGTAACAGTGTGATTGATACCAACAGTGATGTCTCTGTGAGTGGGTGTGCCAGTAAGAAATCACTAAGCCAGATGAACAATGGCATGATCCTACCATGGAATGCAAACATTATCATGTTATTAGTTACATATGTGTTTCACAAGTTAAGACAGGTAAGAGACATTTAGATTCATGCACATTGTGCAGATTTAGCACATTAGAAGTCTATAAATGCATGTTTGCATCTACCTTAAAACAGCTGCAGTGAGTCTAAAGAGATAAAGGGTGTGCAGAGATGTCCCAACCCTAACACATCCACTCTGTTAATAATTTAATGTGGGCAGGGGTGAAATATATTAAATTTAAAAGGATAACACTGCACACACACACTGTATTATTACATTACATTAATTACATTTTATTTTACTCAGTTACACAGGTTGTTAACGCACAACAAATCCACACAGAGGCACGTTCAGTTCACATTGAAACAGCTAAAAACATAAAACACTGTGACATGACAACACTGGTGAGGCTTCTGGTTGTCCACAGAATCTTTCTAGTTTTGTAACTTTCACATAAAAGATGACGCTGACGATGGCTGCACTGCATTTTATTTTAGACCTCATAAACTGTGGGGAAAAAATGTCTCATTTCCTTTCATTTCAAAGAGAATTGAGTGTAATGATTCTGAGATTGTCCCCATACAGTTTCTCTTCGCTGGATACAAATGTGAAACGTGTCATGGTGAGGCCTGTATGCTGCACGTGTCAGATTAATTGGATTTGTTAAAATAAAAAAAAGTCAGTGAGAAATAGATGGAGCGCTCGGCGTGTAATGACCTTTAAAATCCTATTACAGAGAAAAAAAATTGATAGGATGGAACAACCTCCTTTAATTCAAACAATATGAAGACCTAACATATTAGTCATAAAACATATGATGGCAAATACTAAAATATTTGCTGACAATCTGTATTGTGATGGGATTAGTGCATTTATGTTAATATGTCAAGTATACCTTAAAAAAACTGAATAATTAATCTTTTCATAGCTAATTTCTCACAGATGATGGTACTATAACTGCAGCCTGGGGCTTACGGTAAAACGCCTCTATCCGTTTAAATAACTGGGGAAAGAAAACACATTCAAATTATCTATTTATTTTTTGCTCTTATGACTAACAACACTCCACTTCCATTAAGAAAGTTTTAGAAAGTACTCCCACATTTTCCACCAGCTGGGAAAGAACATTTCTGGGGAGCAACACCGGCCAGGAATGACTCATAAAATGGTCCCGTTTGCCACAGTAAATGCACTCGTTTCATTTTTGCCACTGTGTCAAAAACATTAGAGAAAACCAACACAATAACATTATGTACCATTGAATTTTCACCATAACGAATGAACACCTCTCATAATCTCAATGAAAACTGACAAGCGTATGACAAGAATATGACAAGCTTC
>JAPZEA010000009.1:6617881-6629697 GCA_029783685.1 Heniochus monoceros
TGATGATAATATGATAATATAATGACAAACAGCAGAAAACTTATTAACAGTTCATTGCATGATAAAAAAAAACATGTTACTAATATCATAGCATTATTTTGTGGTTTTATGATAAAGCTGCTTCTTTATCCATCTCATAATTTTACAGTATGAACTTCTCATTTTTATGCTTACATCATAGATCAACGTCTATTATTAATTCTGAACAAAAGGCACAGAAATAAGTCATTATATTATCATATTATCATCATATTAAATGTCTCCATGTCAGAAAACATAAGTGTCATTCAGCAGAAAATCATACCCTATGTCCGGATGTGTATGTATCATGTCTGAAATCTGAAAGCACATGTATCAAACATGCATTTGCTTTTGCATGAACAGGTTCGCCCGCGTGAACTGAAATGCCCTCTGAACATTTCTTTGTTTGCTTTTTCCCAAACCTGCTACCACAAGTGATGCAAATGCACTGTGACAATCAAGTTGAGTCAGGTTGGGGTAATTCCAGTAAAAGGCAGGGCGTGAAATGTGAGTTTAAAAAGCACTTATTATTTACTGACTATTTATTTTTCAATACATGTACATTATTTTCTTCTGTAACAATATACACAATCATGCATATAAACACATGTGCTGTATGTTACAGTAAATTTCCACTAAAATGCTTCACAATTACACTCATCAGTATCTGCATGATGTTTATCATTATAATAACTGCTGTGACTGTTATTTCATCCATCTTTGTTTTGTTTTATATGTTTCGTGACAAGTTGTGTACATCACCCTGTTTTTCCTCTGTCTGTCTTTGTATATTTTATCCCTATTTCTGTCATGTTGTGTCTGTAAAGTCATTATGTTTTGTTGTTTTTAAGCAAAAAGGTTAAACAAGGAATCATAACATGTCCACTTTACAATAATGATGCAAAACTGGATGTTCACATAATTGCACCTCTTTACTGAGAAAGAAGACACTGGCGCCATCTAGAGGGGAATTATGTACATGATAGCAGTGTATTCTCCCCATATCTATACTAACTAGTCATATTACTAACATGGTATTTCCACTCTGTTAGTGCAGCAGTGTTCCAGTAATTCTTTAGTTCTGTTTTATAAAGTCAAAAACTACATTCACAGTTCCAGTTGCTTTGACTTTGACTTACTTTGCCTTGCTTGAGGGTGATATTTTATTTAAAATAAAACACAATTGATAGAGGAAGTATTCAGATTATTTACATAAATAAAAGTACTAACTCCACAATATACGCTGTTAAAAGTTCTGCATTGAAAATGTTATCCATAAGAAAAAGTATGCAAGTAGAATGTATTAAATGTAAATATATACATAAGAATTAAAGGTAAATGGAAAAGTAAGGCCCCTGTGACTGTTATACTGTTATATTGACTACTTGTTTCAGCTGTACTTTGGGGTTGTTTAATTTATAACAAATCATATTTCACAAGCTCTTCGTATGTTTTGAATGTAATAAAATCTTCATCTGTGAAGTAACTTGTAACTAAAGCTGTCAAATAATTGTAGTGGGGTAAAAAGTACAATATTTGTCTCTGGAATGTAGTGGCATAGAAGTAGAAAGTGACATGAAATGGAAATACTCAAGTAAAGTACAAGCACCTCCAGTTTGTATTACAGTATATTACTTCAGTAAATGTAATTAGTTACATTCCACCAATGGTCTTACATTTGTTCTCTTGACCTGCTGCAGCAAAATATATGTTTATCTTGTTTGTGTATATGTTTGTGCTTCTTAACAGACAAATCCCATGCTCAAACTATTGATAATACAAAACTAACAAGTAACTTGTGGTGCATTATTACAGGTTAAGATAAGACTTCATTGCCCCACAGAGGAAATTAACAAGCTATCCAGCAGTATGTAAAATAATTAAAATCAGCTCCACTTTCATCAGCTGCACCGTTAAAGTGATTCTTGCATATCAATAATTATAATCCAATCTGAAATGGGCCATTCTGCATAATGCATACTTTTACTTTTGACGCTTTTAGTATATTTTGATGCTGATACTTTTGCACTTTGACTTAAAATTTTGAGGGCATGGCTTTGACTCATCCCGTGGCAAAACCCTGCTGAGAACCTCATCCTCCACTGCACCATTTACAGTAAGTTTTCTCTTTATATTAGCAGAGTTGTGGCTTGAGGAACCTGCTGACATTCTGTGCTCACTTTATAAAACAATGACATACACATGCAACTTTTCAGTGAAAATATTAGGAGGCTTTCAAGGTGCTGTGAAAAATGTAACACATAAGCTGACTGGTGACCCCTGACTTCTCCCACAGCAGCTCCCAGGAAGACAGGACAAACAGTCATAAATTGCTTCTGGCTGTAGTGCTGAGAGGCCACAGCTGCTGTGTGGCCTGTTGGCCATACCAACACTCACTATTCCAACAAAAGTGTTTCTGCAAAAGGCCTTCTTTTGGGAAATAATGAACTGCCAAACTAAAACTCATCCAGCATTTATGCATAGATTTATGCATGGTAACAACTAACCAAATAACTTTTGTTTATTGCTGAGGGACCATTTCATCGTGATTTATTTGTATGGTTAATTTGTTTTTTTTCAGTGTACTGTAGCAGTACATCATCTGAAACAGCAGGGGGCGTTGTTCACCATAACTCTGTTTAAATTACCTAGTTCATTCTTTAAGTGAAATGTTTGGAACTCCAAATGTTGATTTTAGAATTCAGTCTCAGTTCAGATCACATTATCCCTCCCGTGTCTTTACATTTTCTGACTGCACACTTCCCAGAATACCATCTCTCCTATCAGGATCTCTTGCACCTCATAATTTCTCTTCCCCGCGGCTGAAACAGCAAACGAGCTCTGTAGAGGTGTCTTTAAAATGCTGACCCTGTTGTGCAAAAGGTCGCGTTGTTTTTCGCTCTGTTGGTTTCACACATTGACCGTGACTGTCTGGCCCAGCAGTCCTTGGGGCACTCCAGGCCAACAGCTCAACATGTGTGGTGGGAGCCGCCACACAAAAACACAGGATGCAAAGGAACACCACAAAACTTCTGAACATCTCCAAAGGAAATTACTAATGAGCATAAATTAGGCATGTTGGACTTCCTGCTATTTCACAGATTGAGAGATTGAGAAAAAAAGATTTTATCTTGTTTGCAGGTCTGAGATATTACACATTTGTGACTTGCTATGCCATCGGCCAAAAATGTAAAATCTAAAAAAAAAAATACATTACACAGGATTGAAGTTACAGCCAGTCAGATATAATTTTTAATAACCTTCCCAAATGTAAAAAAGATCATCTTCTTGCCTTCAGTTATATTAGTGAATAGTGGCAGTCCTTTTCCGTGAGAGAGAGAGCATTTGAGAGCCTGTATGAGTCTGTGTTTAACTCCCACCTTTGCAATGAGGCCCTCCACCACTCTGTTGTTGGTGAGGACCCACATGGAAGCGATTACGCTGTGCAGAGAGTGAAATTACAGAGGAAAAACCTACAGAGCTGGAGCCCTCCTATAACCACTAACTCATTCGCTGAGATTTACACACATGAACGCAAGCTCAGATACGTACAGCCAAGTGAACACACACACAGATACAGAGAGAGATGGGCACACACAGCGCTCACACAGGAGCTCCTCTGCCACCTTGCCTGAAGCTGTACATTTCCACTGCTGGCTCTGTTGGGACAAGGCTGCAGTGTGCTTCCCTCCCTGCCTTCCCTCTCCTGGACTGGAGTGGGATGGGGCCAGGGCTGTAAATTCCTCAGAAAGAGCTGTTAAGAGCGCCTCCATTAAAACAGGGGGGCTGGTGCTCGCCAGAGAGGAGCCGACTCCATAAGTCATCGTTGAAGCCTGAGGCCTTACTGGGGCCCATGGGAGAGTGACTACAGCCACAGACTGGATTAAAGCTACCTCACACCGTTTAACACACCTTGTTTACCTGCAGATGCAGGTGCTCATAGTGCTGCAATATTACATTAATGGGCCAGTAAGAATGAGTTTACTGGCTTGTAATGTATCTGCAGGGGGTTGATTGATTCATCAGTTAAAAGCTTGGTGATTACTTCCACAGCTGTTGAATTGTGTTGCTTTCTAGACTCACTTTTTAGCCCCGGCTGCATAGGAACAAAACTCCCTTTGGCCCATTGTTATGTCAAGAAATTATATATTATGTGTAATATCTCTTACTTCCACCCACTGGCTGTTTGGATTGGAAGAGGCTTTGTTCACAAGCCAAAATAGCATTTAACAACTCAGATTTATTATTGCAGTATTTCACAGGAGGTGAGAAGACTGGTCAGGCGGCAGGTCCAACAGCTTCAAAAAAGAAGTCAACAATACTGCACATGTCCAGTGGTTAAAGAAGCATTCAGATCCTTTACTGAAGTCAAAGTAGCAATACTCCACTACTAAGTTATTCAAAAGTAAATGGAAGTACTATCAGCAAAATGTACTTAAAGTATCAAAAGTAGAAGTACTTATTATGCAGACAAATGGTCCTGTCAGTGTTTTGCTATTTTAAACAATGTTTTTGGAGTAATATTACTGCTGCATTAATGTGTTACGCTGCATTTTACTGCTGGAGTTTAAGGTTGAGCTCATTAGCTTAATCTACAGCAATGCATCATATTCTATAAAATCATCTTTTGCGATTTGTACACTTAAAAGTAATCAAAGCTGTTCAGACAAATGTAAAGGAGTAAAAAGTACAATATTTCAGTCTGAGATGTAGTGGAGTAGAAGTATAGAGTTGCATAAAATGGAAATACTCGGGTAAAGTACCTCAAATTTGTACTTAAGTACGGTACTTGAGTAAATGTCCTGTGTTACATTCCACCACTGCACATGCATATAAGTCAACATATGACAGAATATGTGTACTTCATTGTTAAAGTACATTCAGCGTGCTCTAGATTCATTGCACATGGACACATGGACACGATGAAACATGACACATCAAACAGAAAGCTTTTGGCTATCAGTGTATTCATACTCTAAAACACTATCCATCTCAGTAGCTTCATTTCATGCCTCTGAACCGCAGATGTTATGATACCAAACTCTTGTGCAGGGAGTTTATATATATTTATATATATATAATATACCCTGATTTTGACAGGTTAACACTTGTCTAGTCTCTACAGCTGCGCAGCTAAAGCTCTGCAACTTAATAACACACAACACACAACTGCATCAAGTTTCGACCGGTGCATTAAAGTTGTGTGTGAAGTCAGACAACAATGACACAGCACGGTAGCTTAAAACACCAGACACTTCTTTGGGTTATCCTTGCGCCATCACCCCAAAAGTTTATGAGAGTGGCATGGTTGTATACACACTGTGGTGTATGGATGCACATTAACCATTCCCTTCCCTCCACACACACTCCTCCCAATCAAGCCCATTATTATCCCAGGCGTGCTGCAGGCTCCCAAAATATCTGTCACGCAGCTGTCGGCACCTCTCTGCTCAGCAGCTGGAGAGGTTCTGAGGCACTCCCACTTTCTACCCTGATAGCACATACAGTACACCCTCGCCCTGAAGGACAGAGGGGCAAAACAAGCTCCCCTAACACTGCACAGTCATTCTCTGCTTGTCTGCTGTGTTTGTTTTCTTGTCAAAGCCACCCCTGAGAGGTCTGTGCACTTATTAGTAATAAAGTCCCAGACAAATGGTGTGCACGAGGCATGAAAATGAGCCACCAAGAAGTTAAGAAGCTCGGTGGGCTGAACTCCTTTCCACAGTTGCGAATATATTTGCCTCTGGTGCAAAGACGAAACCCACATGTTGATGTGACTATTGAGGCAATAAGGTATGAGAGGCTGTGTTTAGTGATTTAAGAACAGCTGGGTGTCTTGTAAGGCATGATGCAAGCCTCAAAGAAACCAGGAGGACAAATAATCAAAGTAATGTTAAAACTAATGAAAGATATTCAGATAAATTTTATGTAGAACCGCCGATGTCAGTTTCTGCCAAGCACTGTGGTTCTACAACAGCAAAAACAACCACGGTTGGTGTGGATTTATTGTACATTCTTCAGTGAAAATATGGCTGTGAATTGCACAAGTAACGTCAAGTTAACTAAACAAGAAACGTCAAGTGAAAGAAATGATTTTAGTGGATACATGATAGATGGAGAAAAGCAGGACACCTCCTCATGGTGACTGTCAGGACCAGTATTTATGGCTGAGGGCCCTGAATCAAAGTCAGAAACTGAAATGCACATTTAAACCTTCAGTCTCCTGCCAACTTGTTACGCTCCATCCCACTCACAGTGGCCGCCTCTGAAAGCAATGATAGGAGGAGAAAGAACATATTGCGCTTCCTGTTGAGATTTCAACGGCGAGCGAGACAGATAGACGTTGTATGTGCTCTGGAAAATCTCAGCTGCTCTCCTATGGTTAGGATAATGTATGACTGCAACTAATCTAGTGTTAGCCTTCAGAGCAGGAGTTCTTCTTGAGTTTAGGCCAAGATTTGATTGGAAACATTCTTACTACATGTCTGGGTAGTTTTTTTCTCTTGCTTTTTTCCCCCATTTTTCTCTTTTCTTCCATCCTGATTTCCTTTGTTTGCTTTCAAGCCCCTTCATTGGCCTGATATAATTCGAATATAGAAAAAAAAAAAGTACTGTAACAATAGCTCCACAGAAACAGTAAGAAAACTGGCGCTTGTGACTAACAACACGATCCTTTTCTGACGTGCCAAGGCCTTCTTGCAATAAGAGCGACATCATAATATCAACTCGAGAAGCATTCTTCCTGTCTTACCCCCGATCCCTGGCTTGTCCCTTCTTGCCTTCAAGCAAGCAGGAAATGGCTGCACGCTTGAAGGCAAGATCTGAGATCAACAACATGGAGACGGCTGCCATGAAAAAACTGGGTACCAACTTTAAAGTGAACATAATCTACTCTGGATGGCTAACACCTCTTGTTCAATTAATACGAAGAGTTTGATAGTTATTTATTACAGTTTTTTATCATTAACCTAAAGGTCTTACATTTCCAAACAGTTCTCTGCATGTATAGAGAAGGTCAAGTCCACCAGGTCCACACAAAACTCGCCCAGACGGGTCGTGCAACATACACATCAAGATTTCCTGGAGAAAATGACTTTGTGAGGAGCTGTTTTTTTCCTGGCATAAGTTAAATGCACAGCATCTGATTCCGTTTAGTTTCGACGGCCTGAGATCCAAAGATTTAGCTGAAATATTCACAAAATCACAGTCACGTCTCTCCTCATTTGGATTCTCTCTTTCCTCCTTTCTTTGTTGTTTTCCCCTGGAGAAAGACAAAGGCAACCAAATAATGCTGAATTTTCCACCATGGTCTCCAAACCCCTCCTCCTGAAACCCTAAAACAATCTCACTCTCTTTACCACCAGCACCCCACCCCATGCCGCATGTCTTCATTCTCTCACTCTTCATTCGTTTCTTTGCTTCAGTGCAAAGCCAAACAAGCCAGCCATTAAGTTGAGTTAAGCGCAGGAAGTGGCCCTTCGGGCCAGGCGGCACTGTTTACTAGGAGCTAGTCGGGTTTCAGCGGTGCTTTGAAGTGAGCAGCACACAGGAGACTGTCTGTCACTCGGCAAAGGCCCAGCACCGCTCCACTGACTCACTCGCATTCCCCCCATTCATCTGAGCAGAGAGGGGGAAGGAGGGTGGAGGCAGAGTGTGTGTAAGAGGGTAGATTTATGGTTTTTCCCCCCTCAGAGTATCTGTTCTTACCTTTAATCACTCTCACCTGTCTGTTATTACAACCCTTCTTTATTCAAGCCCAGATAAGGATACAAGAAAGCAAACATCAACTTATCCAACAGGTCATGAGATATAAGAGAGGTCCATTGATAGTAAAGATCTGCTATACGCTCATGCCTGTCATGATTCTGCAACTGATAGAGGTACAGCCTGATGTGGTGGTGATATGCTACTTTCTGTGCAGCTCTAAAGCTTTGCAGCAACTATATGAATGCACACACACACACACACACACTTCTGTACTGTATGTGCATGCTGTTCTCAAATGCCTGCTTCTAGCCCGGGGCCTCTGCTCTGAGGCAAGAGGATCAACTTTCTCCAACACACCCATCTACTTCATGACATCACCGCAGAGAAGGCTCAATTTCAGCCATGCATGGCTTGGGGGATTCCAACCTGGCACAGAGCACAGTGGTTCCAGAGAAGCAACACTACAACACTACAGTAAAGCTGAACACCCTTGAACACAGGCAGGCGGGAACGATTTCACACCTATGCAACAGCACAGACTTTTCTTGCCAAAAACAGGCAAAAAAAATAAAAATAAAAAAGGTTTCTTGTTTTGTTTAGCACTTGAAGGCGATGTTAGTGTACATGTGTGAGGAAGCCCCACACATTCTTACAGGCTGCCACCAGTTTCTATGATACAAAACACGCAGATGTGAAATATTTCAGAATATACTGACAATTTGGGTGATAAATGCTTAACAGAAGAGGTGTGTTCAGTTGACAGTTTCAGTATCAACTCATTCCTTGTATCTCCCAGATGGCTACAGTCTTGTGTAAGAAGTTAATTTCCATTAAGAATTCCAATAATCTTTTACTGCTGCCTGCCAGTCTGAGGCAACAGATGTTCAGGTGTGACACAACCTTCACCCCCTTGAGAAAACAACATGGCTGTTCCTTTATCAAAGAAAATAACTTGTTATCGAGCCATTATTTAATCAGAAAAGAATACTGAACATAAGGAGGGGAGAAAAATGAAGAAAGTCACTCAATACTGTTTTTCCCCTGTGACCGAGGAATTAAAAATCAAGCATTTGATTTATAGCTATTTGATGATATCTGTGCATTTTGCAGTCTCAGCACATGTTTTTGGTTAAAGAGGAGTCACAGTGCAGTGAGCTAAAAAGCTTCTGGGATTTCATCCAACAGAGTGAAATGTAGACATTCTTTTAATTCATAAGAAAATGTAATTTATAACCAGCAATTAATAGAAAAAGGAGCATGACTAGATCTACAGTCTTTCTTACAGTGTAGAAGTAAAACAGGTACACTTGCAGATGAGGAAAAGTATTTACTTTCTTTAAATACAAATATATAATTTCATGTTTTTACAAATACTATTTACAATTTCACGTATGAAATGTGTACAGAGGGAATAAACGGCCATTCTTCCATCGCTCTCTATGTTCTTGGCTGCGGGATCATCACTCCCTTTGAGTTTATGTGGGCTTTAAGAAAAGCGCCGGAGGGGGGAAGGAGAGCATTTCAGCACATGGTGTCCATAGCCATGCTTGTTATTTGTTCAGACAGTCAGGTTCAGTCCTTATTTATCCAGCTTGCCCTTTTGTCAAACTCTGACCCTCAGTTTGGCATGCATGTGTGGCTATAAAGCTGAGGCGAATACAAATGCTTGAAGAACCTATAGCTACTCACTGTGCTACTTACCTATCACATGAGAAACAGGTAATAATACACAAATTAGTCCCAGCAACATTTAGATTTATTCTACACAGTGGTCTCTCCATGTTTTCCATTTGTGAGCCTTGTGTAGAACTTATGCCAGGAGTGTAGAGTCTTCCCAGACCAGATCCAAAAACCAGAGGTGATACCCACTATCAGTGTCATCAGGTACTTGATCATGTAGACAGTGAAGTCTGGAGTCATGCGGGGCCCGGTCTGCAAGGGGCAGGGGATGGCCAAGCCCCTGCAGTTATGGCTGACCCAGCTGCGCTCCCAGTGGGTGCGGAAGGCCTGCTCATAGAAGAAGCAGGCGATAACAATGGTGGCAGGGACGGTGTAGAGCACGCTGAACACCCCAATCCGCACCATCAGTCGCTCCAGCTTCTCTGTCTTGGTGCCATCGTGTTTCATGATGGTGCGGATTCGGAACAGTGACACAAAGCCGGCCAGCAAGAAGGAGGTACCGATGAAGAGGTAGATGAAGAGAGGGGCCAACACAAAGCCTCGAAGAGGGTCCAGATTGCTGAGACTGACGAAGCAGACGCCGCTGAGCACGTCTCCTTCCACCTGCCCGATGGCCAGGATGCTGATGGTCTTGACGGCCGGCACTGCCCAGGCTGCCAGGTGAAAATACTGAGAGTTGGCCTCAATGGCCTCGTGGCCCCACTTCATCCCTGCTGCCAGGAACCAGGTGAGAGACAGGATGACCCACCAGATGGAGCTGGCCATGCTGAAGAAATAGAGCATCATGAAGAGGATGGTGCAGCCTTCCTTCTTGGTGCCTTGGACGATTGTTTTATAGCCATCTGGGTTGAAGCTGTCATTGCACACCACTCTGTCTCCCAGGAAGTAGCCAGCTATGTAGGCTATGGAGACCATAGTGTAGCAGCCAGACAGGAAGATGATAGGCCGCTCAGGGTATCTGAAGCGCTGCATGTCAACTAAATAGGTGGTTACTGTGAACAATGTAGATGCGCAACAAAGCACAGACCAGACCAGAATCCATATGCGGGAGAAATGAATCTCTTTGTCTGTGAAAAACATGTTCCCACCACTCCTTGATGGATCACAGGGAGCTGCACAATCCTTTTCATCTAAAAACTTATAATTCAAATATGGGGGTACTTTGAGAACAGTCGGGCAACGGAAAGGCCTCTCATGTGCCGGGACCACGGTCAGGTCCTGGGTCCCCTGGACAGGCATGATGGGTGGGACGGTGGCGGCGGAGGAATCGTTTTGGCCCACGCAGATCTGACCGTCTCCCAGCACGGGGAAGTTCTCGCAGCGCAGTCGGTCCGGCCACTGAAAGCCGAACTTGTTCATGAGCGCATCGCAGCCCTGCTTGGCTCTCTCACAGATCGACCTGCAGGGAGGAATGGCCTTCTCCAAAACTGTGCACACGGGCGCATACATGGAGCACAGGAAGAATTTCAACTCCGGCGAGCACTGTACCTTTACAAGAGGGTAAAACTGGTGCACCTCGAGCCCTGCGTCATCCTGGTTGTAATGGCCAACTAAATTTGGCATGATGGTTTGGTTGTAGGCTATGTCCGTGCACAGGGGGATTGAAATCGGCTGACAAAATACATGCTCCGGGACGATTATTCCGTTGTCCCCTTGATACTGCGCTGATATCAGCAGAGGCAGCAGGAGTGCAAAAGACCAGGTATTGCAAAAACTCATCTTCCCAAGTTTAAGGCAACAACTTTAGCGCGAAGAACTAACTTTCTTCAGTATGTATCATCAGTTCTGCATGCAGTTCTTGAGCCAGAGTAACTTTTTAAAGTGAAAATTGTGGCAGTGAAGACCAGAAAGCTGCTCTCCTGATGCTTAGTCTCCGCTTTGAACACTGCTGGCTGACTTTTTTCTTTTCGACAACTCCGATTCACTCACCATTGTCAAGGTAGCTACAATAACAAGTATAACTTCCGGTTCCGCTTTCAAAAAAATAATACTGTAATTGCAATTGTGAGGTATTTCTAAAACTGGTTTGCCAATGTACTGGCATAGCACAAATATTTTCTTTATGAATGACTAATTTGCGTATTTTTTCATCAGGAGCCTGACTAAGTTAACGGATTTAAAGGCTACCAATGTCTGTATTCATATTATATCAATTCATCAAATCCATGTTGTAATAATGTGATACATCACAGACCAAATTAAAAACAACATCATAATCATTTTCATTAGAAGAGAACGGCACTGATATCATCCAATTTTAATAAAAGGCAACGATGGTTAAGTTTGTCAAAGTCCATGCTTTTATTTTGAAGGTAATGTCGCTGGTGTACTGCTCGAATTTTTGCTTTTATTGTCAAACTTGGCTACACAGCTGGATTGCGTGGCCCAGCCAGACTTTTTTGGAGATC
>JAPZEA010000009.1:6743982-6755728 GCA_029783685.1 Heniochus monoceros
TTTTTTTTTTTTTTTTTTCTTTTTTTTAAAGGCGAGACGCGTTTCGCAGCCACTTTGAAGATAAGAGATCTGATGGCTGATCGGAAGGCTGCGAACTACACTGGCACACATTACCAACCTGAGAAGACCCTCCGGGGCGCTAAATAAAATTAGAGCCCCATTAAAATGATGCATCAAAGAAGCCGAGAATAGATCACGTCGACGTCCTAATGTGTTTAACACGATGCAAAGATAGATGGATGCAGCCGCGGACAGGCTGTGAAATCCGGGGGGCTTGTATAGACAGGTATGGTCCAAATATTGCAAGGGAAATTTCTAATATGTCCCCTCTTCTCTTTACACTTACAGCGCAGACAAGCCGCTGTAGTCTGAAAGTTGTACGAGACAGAAATTAGATGCACACATTTGCTTTTTAGATAATAATAATAATAATAATAATAATAATAATAATAAAGGCTTAGCAATTGCATAACTCGAAATACAGTAGCTATAACCACTCAAAAAATAAACTAAACACTTAAGGATTAGATAGAATTAAATGCCAGGCGACCACATCAAGCATTTATCACTCCCGTTTACTCTAAAACACTGTAAATGCCAACCCTCCGGCACAAACTGCCAATAAATTCCTCTTGACATTAATCCTATTTCAGAAAAAACGGAGCGCCGGATCGGTTTCCAAATTTTCCAAAAGCTCGGCGCGCACCGCCCGTTCAGCTCAACCTGTGACCGTCCTTTGGATCACGGGACGCGGCAATGTCAGGACGCATCATGCGAAGAGGGGACGCGGGTTGCAACCAGTCAACACATCTTTATCTCCAGGCGCGCTGGGTGCCACAGCTGTGCGCTCTGGGCTTTGGAGGCGCACGGCAGATGCGCACGCTTTCCTCGCAATGTCACTTTTTTATTCACTGGCTTTATGAAAAGTCAGCTTCCTACAATGATTTTTAAGAGAGAGCATAGAGGAAGAGGCGAGGGGGAGGAGGAGAGTGAGCATCAGAGGAGTCAGGTATGCTCACACTGAGGAGAGAAAAGTCAGAAAAAGTTTCAAAGCACTAACCTGACCATTTTTGCAGAGGTCTGCCCACATGCTGGTGCCGTCCCCTCCTCTCATCAGCACATGGTAGATGAAGAAGTATGTGCCCGGTATGCTGCAGATGAATTTGCCCGAAATGCCATCATAGTTGTTGCCGAGGTTGGTGACCACGTCGTCAAACTTGAGGATCTCGTAGCCTTCGTGGGGGTTCTTAAGCCCTGCATAGAAGGCCACCCGAGGCACCGTGCTGTAGGTGGCCGTGCTGATAGCTCCGTTCCCCCCCAGACCCAAAATCCCAGTCCTTCCTTGATCTCCTCTGTCACCAGGAGGCCCCGCCGGTCCTGGTGGCCCCGGTTCTCCTGGCGGTCCTGGTGGTCCCGGCTTGCCTGGCCTGCCAGGCTTCCCCTGTGGGCCCTGCAGTAAGGTGGAGGGTGGAAGCACGTTGCTGTGGTCGCTCAACGCCTCTGCCTCAGCCTGGAGACCGGTGGAGCTGGTGCTGCTGGCCGGAGTGCCCTTGTTCAGGTAGGGGTCGCACACCATACGACAGGTGCCCAGCATCTCATAGTGGCTGGCATCTGTACCCACAGAGCTGACGAGCACGGGGATGAGGACCACCAGCACCAGGACCAGCATAACCCCTACGGCAGCCGCCACCAGGGTCTTCCTCCCGATGCTGAGTCGGGGAAGGGGCTGCGCTGCCAGCGTGGGTCTCCCGGGGGCGGAAATGGTGACTGCTTGGTGTGGGGAGCCTGTCACCGAGGAAAGGAACCCGGAGATCCCGAGAAGAGTTGCAAGAGGACCGGCAAGTGTGTGAGGGTGAGACAGAGACCCACATACACTTGATTCTCCTCTCTGCTCTGCTCAGTCACACTAAAGTAGGCAACCAGTCATTCACACATACATAAAGACCTAAGGAAACCCAAGCATACACAAGGAGACATTCAGCACGTACTTACAAACACAATCTGACTTGTGAGAATAAGCAACAAGGATGCAGAGCCCAGAGGAATGGAGTGAGAGACAGAGGGAGCGAGACAGAGAGAGAGAGAGAGAGAGAGAGAGAGAGAGAGACAGAGAGAGAGAGAAAATGATGAGAGTGGGTGAGTGTGAGAGATACAGAGCAGCCACTGGATCTGTGTGTGTGTGTGTGTGTGTGTGTGTGTGTATGTGTGGTGAGTTTGTGGTGCCGGATTCTCAGGCTTGGCTTTTTATACGGCAGTAGCGGCGGAGCCCCCCCACCCCTCCCCTCTGCTCCCCCATCAAGTGAGAGGTTGGTGTGGTTGCGTCCCTTTCTCTCTCTCTCTCTCTCTCTCTCTCTCTCTCTCTCTCTCTCTCTCTCTCTCTCTCCGGCTCACTCAGAGGAAGGACCCTCATCACGCTGCATTTCTTTCTACCACTCTCCCAAACCGCCGAGGAACCAACACAACCCCCCTGACCATCTTGCTCCCCCTCTTTCATCCCTCTCTTTTCCCCTCTCCTCGCCCTCCTTCCTTTCCCCCACTTTTGATGCCGTTTCTCACTCCCTTGCTTTCTCCTCTCTCTTATCATCATCCAGACTCTAAAAATAAAGATAGAGCTGTGGAAAGACTTTTTTTTTTTCTTTTCCTGGAGGTGGGTTCTAGAGATTCATGCATATATGTGCACAGACACAAGACAACACTTAAATCTGCTTTGCCAAGAAATGCTAGCAGCACGATTCTCAAATAAAAAAAGGTGCTAATTATGAAAGTTAATGCCAAGAATGAACTCATAAGCCAACAGCTTGAGCAGTAAAATACCAAATAAACCACAAATGTAGAAGACCTGCTTGAAAACTTTTAAAAGGGTCCTGGTCACAGAGGACCACTTTTTAAGGGTAAAAGCAGCCGATCTGTCCTTCCGTTAGGGGCCACTGACAATGATGCTTTTCTGCTGTTATTGTATTCCCCTCTTTGCTTTCCCCCGTGTCAATAACCCTGTTTCTCCACCTGAATGCTCTGACACCATTTCTTATTGGTGTCTTTTTTTAGGTATTGATTCCATGTTTTTTATCAAATTAAGGGTCCTGGTTGGGAGAAAAAAAAAATCTATATGCAGCAGTGATGTCATTTGTTTGACATTTTCATCCCTCGGAGTGATGAATGGTAAAGTGAGAAAGCAAATGACAAAGTCTGTAGATGGCAAACAGACATAGTCATCATGTGAAATGCGTGTTATGTTTGCAGAGGGGTCAGTTCAGAACACAAAATGGCCAAATAAATTAAGTTAGATGGAGAGAACACGGCAGGTCCATGTCAATATGAGCTGCAGATGTGGAAAAAGGTGTTCATGTCAGCTTCGCGGAGGCAACGGTGGGAACAGCAGAGGTGAGCATCGTTTTGCACCGATATCTCTGGCTTTAAATTCCAAAAGTGAAGCTAATAGAGCTGGTAGCTCAATACCACACACAATGCATTGATGTGCAGTTCAAGGTCACAAAATCTAACTAATCAGATATATTCAGTCAATTAGAATCATGTGGAACGTACGTATCTGATGCTGTTTTAGGTGAAGCTGCAGTCGTCTTTTCTTCAGCTTCTTCTTTACACGTCTGTATATGCTTTTCCTGTTCCTGTTGGCCAAGAGTTCACAGGTTTTTAGCTCACCGGGTGTTTTCCACCTCTGTGTCTAAACCTGTGCTCATCAGTGAAATCAGCTGGTGTAGTCATTGGTCGGAATAAAAATCTGCAGAATCTTGGCTTTCCGCGCCACATGGTTGACTATTCTTGGCTTGGATGCGACTGTTTGTGCCTGAGCTGGACCGGGCTCTCGTGAGGGATTGAGATGGATCAATGAGCAGGATGCCTGACTATTTGTCACCACTACACTTGACATATCACCAGTTATTTTGCTGCATTTCTCTCTCTTCATCATCATTAAACTTCAGTTGCAAACTTATGGCATCGCCAGTTTGTTGTCTAATTTATCATTGAGTCGAGTCTGTGAGACAGACCCGAATAACTGGCACACCAGGTGTTCCTGCAATGCATATTTGCCTGTTTTGTTTTATTCCTCATAATAGACATGGAGTTTGCCTATATGAGGAAGCACACAGGCCCTAAATTGGTTTTGGGGTTTATTTAGGGGGCCATTGTTTGTTCTTCACACCTGCCGGCTGTAACTGCCAGTTAGATTACTGTGCCCCAAATCTCTAAATCTCTGAACCACAGAGATCAATGCACACTAGAGAGGACAAACAGACTGCGATGGCGATGAAAGAGAGATGAGAAAGATGGGGAGACAAGCAATAGAGAGGCAGGAGGGGAGCAAGAGGTACAACATGGAGAGGGAGTTAACTGCTGTGACAGCGGAGCTTTATATCAGAGCATGGAGCTGGTTTGCTGGAGCATATAGGGAGAGAATCCATCAGTGTCAGCGGCGGTCATGGTAAAAAGTGTTTTAATGGAAGTGGCATGTTTTGACCTGAATTGCTGCACATGGAAGAGACAGATTTTCAAGTTCTGAGTTGCATTTTTTGCAATGTCTCGTAGATGCCAGATTTTTAAAACAGTTTTCGGGCCACATGAGTGGTGCTGAGTTAACGTTCCTGTCCACTGCTTCCCCGTCGTGGTACCTCGGATGTAATGCGTTCCAGCCAAAACACTTGGCATTGTTGGCAGGCGGGAAACCAGACAAAGGTTCCCACCTTTCTCGCTGTACTACTGACTCCTACTGATTGGTTGTGGTAGTGCTCATCAGAGGCAGAATAGGGCGGGTCATGACTTCGCCATTCTGGATAAATACATTTTCATACCAGCATGGCTAATGCAACCAGCAATTCAGACGCAGCTTTGAATGTTTGAAGGACTTTTTTTCAACTAATAGAAAAAAATCTCACAGGACCGAGCACATGTGATTCCCAACAAGTAGACTGACTTGGGATTACGCTGCCAAAAAAGATGTGATAGAGATGTGAAATCTTTAATTTTTTAAGATCAAAATTAAAAATCGTGAACTGTGAACATGAACTAGTAGAGCTAGTAGAGCTGGCTCTTATGAAGTGTGAACTTTGCTAATTGTTTTGGTAATCAAAGCTATTTCAATACTTTCAGCGCTGACTTTTTGGACACTTGCCTCATGTTGTGAACACAACATTAATATATCATCACTTTGAAGTTGATATGCTGAACTTTGGTAGCCAGTCATGTTTCCAGTCACCTGATTAATCTAAGTTCAATATTCACGCTGCTTTTAGCTTTGTTTTGGTCTCCACCACCTGCTGAGAGACATAACTCTTTATGAACGACATAAAAGTAGTCATGAGATCCATTGTTAACATAAACATATTATAGCTACTTTAAAGTATTTCCATACTTATAATCTAAAACAAATATCCTAAAAGCTCAGTAAAAATTCTTCTAGAATAAAAATCATTCATGCAGGGAAGTAAACTTTATTTCTTTTCAGCTTGTCTTGGTCTCAATCCCATTTGAACAGAAGACCTTATTGGAGTACATGTCAGGCTCTAAAAGGAAGAAGAGGTGCTAAAGGTGAAGAACATGCTTTAGCTGAACCCTCAGATGTATATGCAGCATACATAATTTGAAAAACTACCGAAGTTGCACACCAAAGCAGCTGTTTGTGACTAAAAAATCATCACTACCAATAGAAATGATGGGCAACACTACAAAGTTAGACCTGTTGTAAAAAAGGGATTTTTTATACATTTACTTTAACTCCAATGTTAGAGCTCAGAGAAGTTCTGACCAGCACAGCTGACTGGACTGTGATGAGCGAGGAGGCTTTTGAAATACAATAAGCGAGCGGATGAGAGGACAAGGCAAGAACAGGAAACCACAGCCTCAGTAGCGTTGTGTCCAGGCATCAGCCACATCCAAACACACCTCAAACGCTTTTAATCACTTTGTTGTTCTCCCTGGTTACAAAGAGATGGGGAGGCAAGAGTTTCAGAAGTGCACAAGGGAAAACCACAAAACATGGAAGAGTGAAAAAAAAAACACTTTCAGGGATTTGATTTTTTTTTTTCAAGAGGAAAGTTTAACAGGTCAAAGAAACAAAACAACATCACAAACACACAAGCAAACACAGTAGATGCCTCATCTTTAGTTGAGTTTGTGTCTCTGATTGCTTCCCTTGTGTTGCTCCTGGCCGAGGCTTATCAAAGAGCTCCTTTCATAAGTGCCAGGATCAAGCCACTGCTGTGACTGCTTGGCACCCACTGAGGTGGTTTGGGGATGGGAAGGGGATGGAGGGCGGGGGTGTGTGTGTGTGTGTGGGGGGGGGGGGGCTTCAAAACAAAGACGGCAAGGCAGAGGAAGTCAAAATTGAAGATTGTGAGTTAAGGGGAGATGGTGCATTTGTGCATTTAAAGTAAAATGGGAAAGGAAAAAGGTTGAGTTCGGAGGGGAATTGCGCACAGCTTCTGCAAAGTGTCTGTGGAATAAAAGCGTGCGTATGTGTGTGTGTTTTTGTTCGTGACTGAGAGAGAGAGAGAGAAGCGGAGAGCGGAGAAGAGGGCAATCTTTGAGTCTGTGGAGGAGTTGTTTTATATATGTGCTGAGAAAATTAATATGTATTTGCTTTAAGCCTGCTCTGCCTCAGTGATTTCCTGCTGACGTGCACAGTAATGCACAGAATATCCAGGTGAATGCAGAAACAGTGAAGGACATGACTCCAGAGGAAACAAGCAACACACACACACACACAGATTACCATGAGGGCATGTGTTCCTCCTCACTACAGCAGCCGTGGTTCTGTCAAGCCTGGCATCTTCCCTGTTTACTAAAGCATGTGACAGCGTTGCATTTTTACAAGACATAATAACTCTGACTTTGCCGGCCAGAGCTCTTCCACTTAAAGGTGAGTCAGCATGGTGTTCCATCATGTTCAGGGCTCCATGTCTGAGGGGTGGTTCCTGACACCAAGGTGATTACGACGTGTTGTAAACACTTTGCATGTGATGTCAAATGTGCAGTCAAATCAGCCTTATTGCGTACACTTTTCAGCGCAATGAGCTGATAACAGTTGCACGTTCTGCATGCAAGATAATATTTACTAGTTGATTACACAGACATGCTTGTCAGCCAAGAGCAGGATACTACACAGACAATTTAGTTGCTTAGTTGTTAGATGTTCAGGGTAGCTGAATTTTGTCACCCATGAACACAGCTTGATCTTTAGTCTCTGTTTACACGTAGTCTTTTTTTTTCCTCGACTGAGCAGCAGAGCTCCAGGGAAATTCTTGCTTAACTCTTTGTCTTCCGATCCGCGGAATAAAGAAGAGAAGTGAGAAACCGCAGTCTTGCTGTTCCACTGACTTGCCGCAGGGCAGGCTAATATATCCACATATCATAATGAATGTGATGATGTGGTGTAGTATGTGCGAGCGTGATTCATGTGTGCATCCCGTCAGTCTGCCTTGCCTGCAGCGAGCTGGTTGTGGCTTCACTCGGTCTTGACTTCTCTCCCTTCAGGCTCCCGAATGATGGGCTGACCTTTCCACCTCGGCCAGGACTGCAGCGTCACTCACAGCATGAGCTGAAAACTCATCTCCTCGCTAAACACTCCTCATCGCTCTCCACTCTGCCGTCCTCCTCCACTTGCATCTGATTTGAATCGTGCTTTGCGAGAAAGGTCAGAATCCTATATTCTTGGGATACATCATATTTGCAATATTTATTGCCTGTGCCTTGAGTTCTGAAGCACCGTACACAACCATTACCTTTCATCATTAGCAGTGTGAGATATTCAGGAGTTTAATTTTACTCTCACAGTACTTTACTCTTGATAACAGTGTTCAACTTGTCCTTTAACGGAAAAATAAAGGCAACTATGGATTGTAAATGAATAACAATGTGCAGTGGAGTGACATGATGAAACAATGATTTTTGTCTCTTTACTTAAGGATGTTTCAGTCAAACTTGTTATTTTATTTTATTTTATTTATTATTTTGATAATGAAGACTTTTAAAAAAAGAGCAGCTGTGTGTCAAAAGCTTAAAATAAGCTTTTCCATTCTTCTCTGCCCCAATCCTTCATAGTGCTCCAGGCTCATGAAATTCTAAATTTGTGCATATCTCTGTGTGGGTTGTCCGTTGACGAGTGATGAGTATTGGTCTTACGTCGATCGAGGTGGTGCAAAGTCTGTCAGGACCTAACATCTGTCAGGTGTTACTCGTGCTTTGATTTTAGTTGCGAAGGTAAATTGTTTCAATTATCATGTGCGTGAAATGTAGGACGCACACACAAAAACATTACTGAACTGTTATTTCAGCCCTGACAGTGTGAAAGCTATCTCTGCGCAAGTGTTTTTGTATCGCCTCACTCATCAGCGTTAATTCAACATTTTATGATCCCTCTGATAAGCTACGAATAAACAACTTTGGTAAATATTTGCTACTGAACAGACACATCACTGCAGAATTTGTACTGAAACCTGAGTGATGTAAATATTCCTTTGTTTGAGAAATATTTGGTGAAGAAAAGTGAGGATTTTTTTCTGTTTTACTCTCACTTTGTGTTTGTTCTCCTTCTCTCCCTCTTCTTGTCTGACCCAGGGGACGTCCCAGGGTGGTTTCCTTCATCCAGGCATCGAAGACAAGAGCCCGTCAAAGCCTCAGCTGGACTCCAGCGAAGGCTCTCTGTGGCCCGGTCTTGCTCCCAGCGTGGCAGAGCTGCAGCAGAGAAACCACAGAGGAATATTCTGTCCTGGGGAAGAGGATCAAGCTTCTGTGGAATAGATAACTTCCCCAAAGAGCAGATGAAGGGAGGAGATGAAGAGTGTTAGGAGTTAGATGTCAAGTCTCCTGTGTTCGATGCATTTATCACTAAAAAAAACGTACTTATATCTTGTGTTTAAGAAGGTATGTGGAGGAAAAGGTTTAGTGAAGTGCATCAGCAGCACTGTGGTAACTGAAATGATGATCTCAACAACATGAGCATCATAAGCTTGAAGTCCCCCTCTGCACAAACGTGTATTTTTCCTCTTGTTCCTACAGTTGACTGTTTGAGCTTCTCTGTGCAGAATGATGCAGAGTCTGACACTCGAAGGCTGTTTTCACTTTCATCTGCAGGAAGTGGAAAGTTTCTCTGTGCTCATGAAAATCCGATTTCAAGGGGCAAGCGTACGAGCATGATTTGTGACTTCACAAGCAGTTTGGAAGCCAGTCCTGGTCCAATATTCAGCTTACACCACTGTGATGTGGAGACTTGAACCCTCCAGTGAATATACACTGAGGACTGACTTTTCATTGAAGATGGAGACATCTTGTGCCCAACAGTTCAACTTTAGAAATGAAAAATAATTACATATTTATAGATTGTTGAATTTTAAATGAGGGGAAAATGTCATTTTAAGGATTTTAACAAGATAAGACACAATCAGACACATCTTAAACATGTCTGGAGGGGATCTTTGAAGGAATACGTGGACATTTTGGGAAATACACTTATTTGTTTTCTTGCTGACAGTTGCATGAAAATATCAATATAACTCTCATATTTGTATGGAAAATATGAAGCTACAGCCAGCAGCCACTTAGTTTATCTCAGCTTAGCACAAAGACTGGAAGAAGGGGGGAAACAGCTAGCCTGGCTCTGCAGGAAGGCAACAAATCTGCCTACCAACACCTCCAAAACTCATCAATTAACAAATGATCTCTTTTCGTTTAATCTGTGTAAAAATCAATTCTCCATTTTACTAGGGGTTATGTACCAGACTATTTCTTGGCCAGCACCAGTTGCCTTGTAGCCAGCAGGGAATCAGCATTTTTAAACTTTACATTGTTTTTTGGACGGATTAAAATGAGATACAACATGTTAATTACTGATAGCGGTTTCCCTTTGTTCCCACCCATAGTGCTCAGCTAAGTTAGCTGGCGATATCTTCATACGATAGCCTACTGACATTAGAGTGGATCAGTCTTCTCAAATCTTCATAAGAAAGCTCATTTTAGCCTATTTCTCAATGCGTTTCAGCTAAAATACCAGCCAGTACATATGCACTGATTTATGTATTTTCCCTTTATCTTATAGGACCAACATATCACCTGTCATGATGGAAACAATTCTTTGTTTTTCTGATTTATTCCGACTTTATTGACTAATTTGATCATAAAATGCATTCATATATTTGATTTTCCCACAAGTACAGGCTCTTACGTTCATATACTTTTCACTGTGCTTATTTTGTGCTGCTGTGTCGCCCCCATCCTTACATAGCGTCCTTAAGTAGAACACAGTCAGCCTGAATTTACTGTAATTATGCAAAATGATGAATGTATTTCCTTGTACCGATCTTAATATTAAAACCAATAAGTTCTAAGGTAATAATTGCATCCCTCTTTTAGCTCAGCTGCAACAAAATTGCACAAGTGCACTAAAGGTCATGGCTCTATGTAGAGGAAGCAGATGCATAATGAAATCACCACATATTTCACTGTGAGCTCATTGAGGAGGAAATCAGGAGGTGTGTGTGTGTGTGTGTGTGTGTGTGTGTGTGTGTGTGTGTGTAGGTGCAGTGTGTGTGTGCTTTGGGAATAGAAACAATAAAGCTGCTGGTGAAGCATCTTCTCATCAGCAAAGAGGGACTAATGTAAGGTCTATATATTAGTCTACCTATAAAATAAACTGACAACAATCCACATTCACGGCACGGATATGTCGTGTTAAACCTCAGGTCCCTCCTCACCATCCTCCCCCCTCCCCCCCACCATCCACTCTGTCTCTGTCTCTGATGTCACCTGTGGGCCCCCAACCCCCGACCCAGCCAGCCACACACCCAACCCTGCAGCTTCCATCTCGCGGCAGAGCCAATCCACACAGCATTAATTATTACGCAATAAGTATGTATTTATGTATATGAAGTCTTCTCGATGAGGCGTGTGCAACGTGGAGGGAATTTCTGAACTCTGATGTTTCAGTTCCTGTCCCTTATGCTCCCGTGTCACACTGCAGGCCTGACTCCCATCTCAGTTATATATCATATAGCCATCAGGGAGGAGAGAGTACAGTACAAAACATCATTAATATGAAAATCATTAATATGGATCTGGGAGAAGGGAGAGCACATCCTGAAATAATGAGAAACCCGTGATTAGTAATGCTGCATCCTCACATTTGAGCACACATTTATTATTAATCATTTAAAAATAAGTGTAGGAAACATTATGTATATTTACATTAAAAGATTAGAAGCTTTTACTGCAGCCTCTGGAGAGCTGCATCAGGACTATACGCTGGTTTGGAAGAGACAGCACCTTCTGCACAGTAACTGCTGACCTTGACCTTGTATGTGTCTTTTCATGATTCAGATTTCTGCTTAATCTTTTTTCCTCTAAAAAAAAAAAAAAAATCATTTGGCCTGGCTGAGCATATTTTCCAGTGAAATCTTTCCATGAGTGAGCTGACCACCTGACAACACACCTGGATCCAAAAAACGGTCCAAATTTCTCCCGAGAGAGAGAGAGAGCGAGAGAGAGAAAGACAGAGAGAATGAGAGGTGGAGTGCAAAGGGGAGCGGCCCAAAAAGCAGTGGTACCCTCCCGCCTCCCTCCGTACAGCATGGCAGTTAATTTAAATTCTGCAAGGAGACAACCCATAAATCACCTCCATTCTGACTAATGGCTTCTGCAACTGAGGGAAAACTCTCACCTCTCTACCTGGAGACATTCTGCACTGCAAAAAATATAGGCTACTCTTGGTTTGTATATGTGAGTGTGTGTGTGTGTGTGA
>JAPZEA010000009.1:6810858-6821138 GCA_029783685.1 Heniochus monoceros
AGTAATGGATGGCGACTGAGCAAATAATGAAGAGGCACGCCCACTCCTGAGCAATGTGGATGCCCCGTGCTCTTAAATTAATAGAGACTTTGAGGCACTTGCGTTTCTGCGCGTCGTGAGGCTGTTTCTTCATTATTTGCTCAGTCGCCATCCATGACTGAACCAGAGCCAAGGGCAGTCTTACCCTAAGCAGTTTAAAGCACCCGTGTGGAAGGCATTTTTTACATTTAATGTCAGTTTTGTTTTGCCACCAGCAGGGGGCTCTCTTTCAAATAGACTTCCAGTGATGGTGAATGGGGAAGTTTCATGTCTGTGAGTGGCAGAGGGAGAGTTTGAAGTACTTAGTGTTCATAGTAATTAAGACTTGTGTAGTAATTTAGCAACACATTATAGAAAAAGGCTGCAAGCATATCACAAAATACCTATTAGCTGTATTAATGGGAATGTAGAATAGGTGATGCAAATAGCACTAAATTCACTTTGCACTCACTAGGGAGACCCACAGACACTTTGCAAAGAATTATTGCAGGAAATTACTATTTTTCTTGACCAAAATACAATCATTCTCATGAATTAACACCTTTTGGGGATCTAATGGTTTAAGTTGCAGAATTGACCCCTTTTAGTGGTCATGATGCATCGTGTGCCCCGGTGCTGTGTACTTTTTTTTGCCACATACTATCCCTGTCTTTTTAAATAGTCATGGAGGAAACAGCTGCTCCAGCTCCAGCCCCTGGCACCGGTGCTGCCCCACCAACCCCAAGACCTCAGCCTTCCTTTGCACCTTCCCGCAGCCTGCTAGAGTGGAGACGGAGGGTCAAGTCCGAGTATATGCGGCTTCGCCAGTTAAAACGCCTTAAAAAAGCAGAGGAAGTCAAGGTGGGTCAATTACTGACAGCTCTGCGCATGAAAAGATGTTTTGTACTGCATGCCTGGTGTGCGGGACTTACAGTACGCGTGACATGCTCTTTGTTCTGTTTGTTTCTAGACCCTGTTCATGTCCAACAGGCAAAAGATTGAGCAGCAGACAAATCTCCTGAATGCAGAGTGGTCCAGGCTCAGGATTCAGTCCATCCCTCTGTCAACTTCTAGTGGAGCTCTGGCCAGCAAGAAGGTGTGTGTGTGTGTGTGTGTGTGTGTGTGTGTGTGTGTGTGTGCGCGCACACATACCATCCTGCCTATAATGTCTAGATCTGTCATCATATTCCTGCTTAACTAGTAATCCAATCTCTTATTATTGTGTGAATGTGTTCTATCCATCATGTTTTGTCCTCTTCTCCAGCCTCAGTGTTCTGCTCTGATTCCCACCTGGCCGTCAGGTGTTACTAAAATATTTCAGGACAACACTGTGCCAGAAATGGATCATATGGCATCGTAAAGGTGGTCTCTGGCCCTGTGGGAGCTAGTGAGGGCATAACAGAAGCTTACTCTCGCCCTATGCTGTCAGGATCCTCTTTATTGTGTTTCCTGGGTTTGTTTTCCCTGCTGGGGGTCGAGCAGCATGTGTATCCGGTTATACAGTTATAAAATTCTCCAATATTGCCGAGAACTCTTCTATTGTCTTGTCAAACCTAAGCCACCTCTGGTTCTCTTACAGATGTGTACAGTGGAGTTTGGCTTCCCAGGATTCAAAGCTCAAGCCATTGCCATGAGACCGCTGTCAACAGTGGCAGGAATCCCCTTCATGTACTCCTGGTCGCCGCTGCAGCACAACTTCATGGTATGAAAAAAAAGCACATTGCGTTGTGGGTGATGCAGCTACAGCGTTATTAATGGTGCAGGGAAGTCTTATGTAAGATTTTACTCATTCACAAGACTCTACTGTTCAAGATTTTAATGTGTTCAGTGGAAATTGTGGAATTATGGAACATTTAAACTCAAGAACACATGTAATCAAGATAAAATCTATTTCCACCCCTTGGTTTACATTTCTTATATTTCCACTCAATGTGTGTACATTTGTTGGACTGTAAAATGTCCAGAGGCAGGACCACGTGAAGCTATTTGCTACCAACAGGTCAGTATAGTTCATTATTTTGACGTGTTCATTCCCCAGAAGCATCACAGGTGGTGGTGTGACATGCAGCATCAGGTGGTTCCGTACCTGCCTTGATGGGAGTTTTTGTTTCATAGGTGGAGGATGAGACGTTCCTTCACAACATCCCATACATGGGCGACGAGGTGCTGGAACAGGACGAGGCCTTCCTGGAGGAACTCATCGACAACTATGACGGTGTCCACGGTGACAGAGGTGTGTGTTGGGATGCACAGATCCCATAGTTATTATATGATACAGCTGATGTCATTATTTTGTAATTAATTAATGGACTAGCACTTGTTTGGTTCTGACATGTTAATTGTGTCTCAGAGGGTGGGTTTATCAGCGATGAGATCTTTAAAGAGCTGGTGGAGGCTTTGAGCCAGTACTCTGACCACGAGGAGGAGGACGAGGAGGAAGCGGCGGCGGCAGAGGTGACGGGAAAGAAGGAGGACGAGAGAGTGATGAGGAGGAGCTCGGTGGAGGGTTCAGAAGAGACCAAATCTGGTACTGTGGCATTTATCAGGAGGAAGAGGAGGAGCACTACTGAGGGTGAGCAAGTCGTCAGCTCTGCGTTTGTGTGTTCAGACTTCGCTGTGTGAGAGAACAAGAGGGCTTCAGCACGAACAAGGCTGGTAGTGTTCCTCTCATTACACTGTACAGCTGCCACAAGGTCGCCCTGCCACAGCAGCTCTTGCACAGGCATTGTTTACTTTAAAGCTGTCTCTGTGTCCCTGCATGGGCACTGTGTGTGAGGGAACCTGTTTGTCCATGACACTGATATGGCCTGGCTCTAATTACAGAACTTAATGACCTCATGTACCTGGCTTTATTGGAAACTAGGCTGTATGCACACTTTGTGATAGTGAAGTGGGAGCACACCTGGCTACGCAGTCATTCAGCTACACAAACACATCCACGGATGAGCGGTGCACGAAAAAAAAGAAAACTCCACCGTGACTACAATGATTTTCACTGAGAATTGTTTTCAGACCATGTTATTGATAACTGGCCTTGAGCAGTGGGAACACTTCTGTACCACTGCGAAATGTTTAACAGAACATATTGCATAAGTTTTATTTGTGAATCTCTATCAAAGCCTGATGTGTGGACAAAACTGGGTTATTTGTATAACCACCTCTGTTTCTCTGTTTTCTCCCAAAGTGAGGGACTTGTCCGGCAGCAAGAAGGTCCCCAACGATAAGATATTTACAGCCATCGCCTCAATGTTCCCTTACAAGTGCACCATGGAGGAGCTGAAGGAAAAGTAAGAAAAGTGCAGTGAAACACAGGATCTACGTGCACAATGCTGAACAGGCCGTTGCTTAGTGTTCACCATGGAGACGCAAGCTGTCAGGGAGGGAAGTAATAATGGTGGCTCCCTCTCAGGCTCTCTGACTCAAAGGAGCAGTTGCATCAGCATCTGAAAGAGTTTTACTTAGAAAGCTACATCGACAGTCACCAACTTCAAACGAAATAAAAATCCTGTGGCAAAAGAGGCCAGTAGATACATTCGCACTAACACTCGCCCTGTCGCCTCCGCAGGTACAAGGACCTCTTGGAGCCTCCCAGCCCGGTGAAGCTGCCCCCCCTCTGCACCCCCAACCTGGACGGACCTTTCGCTAAGTCTGTGCAGCGGGAGCAGTCGTTACACTCCTTCCACACGCTCTTCTGCAGACGTTGCTTCAAATACGACTGTTTCCTCCACCGTAATGGCTTGATTTACGTTTTCTTTACTTATTAGCATACAGTTGCTAACTACTAATAACCTGATGTGCAATAGAGAGTCAGAATGTGTTTGTTTGTGTTCATAAAGCTTTCCATGCTACACCCAATGTTTACAAGAGGAAGAGTAAGGAGATCCACATGGAGACTGAACCGTGTGGTGTAGACTGCTTCCTGTTACAGGTATGCCAGGCTCACAGTATAACTTATCCCTGAATCTCTGATTCTGATTCTGATTCTTATTCATGCGTTCTGTAGTATGTGCTGCATCTTGTTTACTCTTTGTTGTTTTTTTCCCATCCCAGGTTCTCTTCTGCAGAAAGGGGCTAAAGAGTTTGTGGATCAGTACATGTTACGCTCACAGAGGTCTCGGAGGCGCCGAAGGCAGCAGCGTCCCACCAGCTCCAGCTGCCCCGGACCGTCTGGGTCTGCTGAGGAAGATAAACAGGGCGACAGCGACCACGAAACCACCTCGTCCTCAGGTGGGAGTCTGATTTCACAGGGAATGGATTTGGAGCTGCTTTTGCTTTTGTCTGCTTGTCGGCAGAGTGGCGAGGCGAGATCTTAAGTTTCTTATTTTGTAGTTTTTGCTTTTATTGATAGATATATATAGCCTATTCTTCTGAGATTTCTATTTTCTCAGCTACTCTAAAGTAACCTGGTAATGACTGTCTGCTGTGAGGCTTCATAGAGTACACACATAGTCGTTTTAATGTGTTTCTGAGTCACTGTATGACTGAGTGGATGCATCATTTACCATAACCTCCCCCAAATCCCTCCCTTTCTGGAAGGCCCCTTAGAAAAGTGAAATTTGGCTGAAGATGATAGCTTTCAAGTCATATACTGCCCTATTCTCTGTTTCCCTTCTTCCATCTCGTCTCAATATCAGCTCTCTCTTGCCAAGCAAAATAAACCAGCCATTAGTTTTGCATGCTTCAGTCCCAATATAAACACTTTGTTCCATCTCCCCATCCTCCTACTGTGTTTTTTTTTCTTCTTGTTTTTTTTTTTTCTCCTTTCTGTTGACTTCTTCATGTGGAGAGCAGCGGAAGGGGAATAAGGGCTATCTCCATTGCCTCTTTGTCATCCTCTCCTCCCCTGGAGCTTTCAGGTTGTTGTTCATCTCCATCAGTGCCTCGCTGGAAGTCTCTGTTAGTTTTGGAAACCGCCCATGCTCAGCCAGTTACTCAGCAGACTCTCTCGCACGTGTTGAGATAATGTGGAAAAAACAGATTGTTAAGCAGATTAATAAAGATACTCAGTGCTGGAGCATGTGGCTACAGCAATGCTGCATTCAGCCTGTTGCCAAGCAACATTCGGCTCTCTGCCTCGAGCTGTGGGTGTACGAGCCTCAGTCTTGAATATCCAAAAAGCTAAATCAAAGCTCGTGGTCCCCTGTGTATGTGTGTGTTTGAGCGTGTGTGCACATGCAGATACACAAAAATGGCACCCAGAAATAGCAAGACGTGTGTCGACGTAGGGCCAAATCAGAACGACTCGTGTGTGTGTGTGTGTGCAGATAAAAAGCTGTCAGAAACCTTTTTGCCAACACCAAGTAATTAAAAAATGTTTGTGTGTGCAGCTGCATGTGTGCAGATTCAAAAAATATGAACGGGACTTTCTGCCAAGAGTAGTTAGTGTTTTTCAGACTAAAGTGTTTTTCTGTGTGTGTGTAACAGAGGGGAATTCACGGTGCCAGACTCCCACCAAGCTACGTCCAGGGGATGATGACGGGGCGCAGCAGGCGTGCTGTGTGGTCCAGTGGAGCGGGGCAGAGGAGTCACTGTTCAGGGTGCTACACGGCACATACTTCAACAACTTCTGCTCCATCGCTCGCCTCATCGGTACAAAGAACTGCAAGGAGGTGAAGTATTCACACACATAACAGTTTTCCTAGCTCAGCATGTTTCCTTTGGCAGCATAAGCAGAAATGCTGTGCTAACTTTGCTGTATTCACTCACCATTAAAAAAAAATGAATGTTCTCTTACTGGCTGATTCATAAGAAACTGTGGATTTGATCTAAACAGGTGGCTACAAATAAGATGAAGAGTACTCTGATTGAGCATTGTACACCTATAACATTGTCATAGCCATAGATATTGTCTTTTTGTCCACGCATTCTCCTTCCTTGTCAAAGCCTGGTGCCTACATTACCCACAATGCAAATGGACCTCCAACAGTTCACTCTGAGAGTGTAGTAATTCTAATGTAGGTATGAGCTGCTAGCTGCTAGCTAAAGCAGGCAGTAGAGGTCTCCAACCAACACAGATTTTTTCATTTTCAAACTTTTAGTCTTCAGCTCCGACCGATGTTGCCTCTGGAGCTGCAAAAAGGCTTCGTATGACTTTATTCGCTTATGCAGCAATAATCCCCAAGACCTATAAACAGATTTTGATGTGTAAAATCAATTGAGCCCCTCCTTAAAAGGCCAGATGGTGGAATGAGAAAAAAAGATGGAATTAGATGTAATAATTCTGAATGCTTCAGCGGACCAGAAAAGAGAGGGAACACACATAAAACGATGGAATGGTGACAAATAGGAAATGGAAGCAAGACAGTTTATGAGAAATGAGGTCTTAATTTTAGAGAAACAGCACTAACAGTTAAACGATTGTAAGTTGTCCACCGTCTCATGTGTCGTTTACTGTCTATATTAGCTATGAAATGTACTTTTAAATCCTAAGTGATGAACTCTGACTAATGCTCTCTGAAACTGATGCATAGCTGTTTTGAAATAATGTAGACAACATACTTGTGTCACTGATTTCTGTTGCATTTGCATCAGTGCAAGGGTAATAACACATGCATCCTGTGCCTGTGGTTTTATGGTGTGGGTAATTGGGCTGACTACAGAGAGAATGGCATGTGGCACCATAAACGGGGATGCTTACCAGATGTGACGTCGCTCATGTTCTCTCATGATGCCTTCAGACATTCCCAGACTTATGTCAACTGAGTGTCATGCGGGCTGCAGTTATCAAATCTAAATCAGATTTCATAACTTTTTACTGTTGAGCTCAATACACACGATGAAGAAGAGGTAAGCCAAATCTTGATATAGTATTAAAGCCATGTAGAAGCAGCCTTGCACGGTCACGTCCAACCCTTGTATCGCCTCTTGTCTCACAGCCAGACCAGTCCAGTCTGTGTTGGACTGTCTGTCACGGCTCTGCTGGCGTTCAGAGGGTCCCGCCCACTGCTTAACTGAGTGGAAATGCTGAAACCAGCTGCATCATTATGTATGTCTGTGTCCTAGGGAAGAGGCCAAATCTGGGTTTTGGCAGCCAGAAGTGGCTGTGTGTGTGTGTGTGTGCGCGCGCACATGCATGTGTATGTTTGGCCTCTGCAGTGGAGTTTTGATAGGATGGAGGGGGCAGGATGTTCTGTTTCGTAATTGCGGCGATGTGCTTTTCAGCTTGAGTGGCACTACATTACACAACATAATTACGATGAAGAGAACAGAATTTCTTCACAGTAGTGTACATTTGTTCTAAATTAGCGGCTTGCGTTGTTGTTGCTCACGTCCTTTTCATTTCCCGCAGGTGTACGAGTTTGCAGTGAAGGAGGTCCTGATCCATCGCGTCCCTTTGGTGGATGGAGGCATCTCGCCTCAAAAGAAGAAAAGGAAACACAGGCATGATACCGCCAGTTATTCTCTTTTGCTGAGTGATGGAAACATGATCGTAATATGAGCTCTTACGAAAGGGAAACTTCTCTGAATACATAAGGGAGTCATGCAGAAGATAACTGTATTCTGCAGAGATGCATAAGTGTTAAAACTGCTCTTCCTGTTTCATTTCAGCTTATGAGACATGAAGAGTGTATTAACTGAATAGGTGTGAACAAGTGAGAGGAGTTAGAGAGTAAAACTTGTTGTGTTTGTTCATTGTGGCAGGTTATTGGCAAAGATTCAGCTAAAGAAAGGTACGTTCATCTCCAAATTAAAAGGTCACAGCATGACTATTACTGCACAATGCCCTCCGAAATACAACACAGCTTACTGTGCCAGTCTGAGCGCTTTGTCCTCTGTTGCTCCAGATAACTCATCCAATCAGGTGTACAACTACCAGCCATGTGATCACCCCGACCATACATGCGACAGCTCCTGCCCGTGTGTGATGACCCAGAATTTTTGTGAGAAGTTCTGCCAGTGCGAGCACGAGTGTGAGTGTCACATTTCTTATTCACCTGTGCCCCTCTGCGCTGTATCCTTCATTCTTTCTTGCACAAACGCATGAGACTGCTTTGCCTTGCGATGCTAAAATAAAATTTCTCACAACCGCATTTTCCACTGAAAGCTCTCAGTGGCTTCAAAGCCATTTTTGCCAGGCCACAATAGAGCAGGGCGGCAGAATGTAAAACGATTCTGCAGTATTCTGGCAGCGGTCAGAGGAGAGACTGTCCTCTGGCGAGAATAAGTGGGTGTCTGTTTAATACAGCGCTGCGTTCACACTGAGGCATTTGCTGCAGCAGCAATGACCCAGAACTGTGTTTTCTGAAACGGCCACATGGTGGAGGAATGCATCTTGTGTTTTTCCCTCTGGAGAGTTTGCAACAGAGAAAGAGGATAAGACCGAGTAAACATTTTGTTATGCTTTGGACAAGATGGTTTTGCCTCATTTGTTCATCTGTTGTGGTTCAGTCACCTTCTCCCCCCTCCCTCCCCTTCCTCACCCAACTGTTACCTCGCCTTTTCCCGTAGCAGAGGAGAGCCGGGGCCAAACAGGAAGCAGCCCCCGGTTACACATGTGTGTGCTCTAAAGACTTGGAGAGAAATCAAAGGGATGTGACAGGCTCTGTGCCTGATATACAACATCATCTCCAACATCAGTATGAGTCAGACAGCTCCAGCTAAACAATGCTTGATGATACAGACGCATAAAACCCACACAGGGTGGGAATGGGAGGTTAAAATGGCTCGACAGAGGAGACACATGCTGCCTGGAGCTCTTGTTATGGACAGTTTTCCCCAAGCAGAGGCTGCTGGAAAGACATTTCGGTTATTCTTGCCTGATCCTTCCGTTCATCTGCCCGGAGGGTGTTATGTTACACCCTGCAAAACTGTATTTCAACATATCTGCCAGCAGAGGTCCCTGACAGATGAGCTTCTCAGCATTCACTCAGTCACTGAGCTTCTGTGCCGCAACTGCATTTTCAAATGGAATTAGTTATCATAATCATATTGTGTTCTGCCAAGTCATATAATAATGTATTCTCTTTCTCTATGGCTGCATGCAGTTAACTCATAAATGTTCCCAGCACTTCCCCTTTCAGAGCAGCTGTGTGTCTAAACGTTTGCAGGCCAGAACCGCTTCCCAGGCTGCATGTGTAAGACACAGTGCAACACCAAACAGTGTCCCTGCTACCTGGCCGTGAGGGAGTGTGACCCAGATCTGTGCATGACCTGCGGCGCTGCAGATCACTGGGACAGCAAAGGGGTCTCCTGCAAGAACTGCAGCATCCAGCGAGGCCTGAAAAAGGTAGACAAAGACAGCTTAAATGTTTCAAATCGGATATTCTGGAGACATTTTTCTGGGCGTTTAGATCACTCACATTACTTGTGGTGTCTGATTTCTCTCAGCACCTGCTTTTAGCTCCATCAGATGTTGCCGGATGGGGCACCTTCATCAAAGAACCGGTTCAGAAGAATGAGTTCATCTCCGAATACTGCGGAGAGGCAAGTCCTTGCAGTTTAGTCAGATTTTAAGATATTTATTTATAAGCTCTCAGCTTCATTGAAGTTGTTGTTCCTAGAGTGTTTATTATTCCTGTGTGTGCATGAACAGCTGATCTCCCAGGATGAGGCGGACCGACGTGGAAGGATCTATGACAAATACATGTCTAGCTTCCTTTTCAACTTGAACAATGGCAAGTATTCCCCACTCCTGGTCATAACCGCACCACTGTTACAGCATTTTAAGTAATCCTTAATACACTCTATGTCTCTCAGTAGACTTTGTTGTGGATGCCACACGAAAGGGGAACAAAATCCGCTTCGCAAATCATTCAGTTAATCCCAACTGTTACGCAAAAGGTAAGACTGAGTCAGTTTGCTTTGCTGTGGAGTGAAATGTGAATTCAGGGCGTTTTTGTGGGATGAAAGCAGTCCTTTGTTCGCTGATGTTGTGTGCCGTTTCAGTGGTGATGGTGAACGGAGACCACCGCATTGGAATCTTTGCCAAAAGAGCTATTCTGCAAGGAGAGGAGCTTTTCTTTGACTACAGGTAGAGTCACAGGCCTTTTTGTGACTCTCCATCGGCTTCAAAGTAAAATAAAAAACAAGGCCGCTGTACATTGTGATGGAATTACTGGTTTCTGCAGATAATGTATACCAACTAAAACTCTTTGCTTCCTCCCACAGATACAGCCAAGCCGATGCCCTCAAATACGTGGGGATAGAGAGGGAGGTAGACATGTCTTAGCTCCACCTGCAGCCTACCTCCATAACCGGCCCTGAAGTCCTCAGCCACCCACTAATGCTTCTGTCCCTCTGCAGCGTCATATCTAGCTGGCGAG
>JAPZEA010000009.1:7095572-7107339 GCA_029783685.1 Heniochus monoceros
TGCAATTCATTCAGGTGTACCCTCACCACAGGGAACATTAGCTTTGCCTCAGAGCATCAGGGACGTTAAACCCCCCACATCACATTTCCCCTCACCTAGAAAGGGGGTTCTTATGTGACAACGTCATACCGATTTGGACACCATAGCTGTAATGTCATATGGTCATCATTGGTGGGATTCTTCACATTACACACTGATATATGTACAGGTTACTGCATTACAAATTATTTGAGACCAAGGATCCAATAGAGAGCAAGTAGTCATATGTGAACATAAACAGAATATCAGTAATTATCAAACAGTTTGTCTCTGAAGGTTACATTACAGAATCGACGCTGTTCCTCTCTAGAACAAAACCACACACTCCTCCCAACATGACTCTTAGAGCGTCAGCCATTAACGCCTGATTGGCTGCCAAAAAAATGGGAGACTAATATTTTTATGTGGTTAACAAAAAACACCTCCAGTGGTTTCTTTGACTCATCATTCAAAAACAAATGGGTGGTGTTAACATACCTCAAGCTGGAATACAAACCAATGTCTTGAGGAAGTCTCTGTAAATCTATACCCTGTTTTAAAAATTCAGGGCAAAACAGGAGAAAAAAAAAACAACAACACACGAGCCAGAAGAAAATGTTAGTGTCAATTTTGAACCCAACACAGGCAGCACCACTTTGTGGCTACAACTTACTGCACTGTGTAGGCCAGTAAAATGGCGGTTTAATGACAGCTTCCTGTCTCACTGCCTACATGTTGTCCCAAAGACTTCATCTTTAAAACCCTAAACCAAGCCGGTTAGGTTCAGGCTTTCTTCCAGTGGTTGGGTGCTGTGACTACACTCCTTCACTTGCATCATTACTCAAGAGCCATGATTAGGAGGGTGCTGGAGGTCCTGCCCTGAGAAGATAGGGTGTAGCAGTGGGTGGAGTTGAAGAGCTGCTGCTGCTGCAGCCTGTGAGGGCCGGGGTGTGAAAAGTGTGGGGTAGAGGGCTGTATGGGGTACATGGTGGAGCGCTAAAGGGGTGTGGTGAAGTGCAGAAGCTGGGATAATATGTATGGGCTGACCAGAGAGGAAGGCTGTCGGGTGGGCAGGAATCAGCCCAGCATGTCCTAGTGAGTGTCCCAGAGAATGACCGAGGGAGGGGCCCAAAGGAGACAAAGAGATGGGGGTAAGGTGGTGCTGGGGAATGTGGTGTACCTGGGCCAACTGTGCATGTGCAGGGTGTGGGTGGTGGGGATGCGCTGGGTGGATGCCCATGGCTGCAGCAGTGGCAGCATGGTGCTGCAGGATGGCGTGTTGCACTGTGGTGATGGACGTGCCAGAGGCTACAGACACAGTGGGCTGCTGAATGTGGATCTGCTGCAGGGCTGGGGGAGGGGGAGCTGGGGCCAAGTTGGCAGCGGCTGCAGCGGCGGCTGCGGCTGCAGCAGCAGAGGGAAATGTCTTAACCTGCTTGGCCAAAAGCTGCTGCTGGATGTGCTGCTGTGCAGCCTGTTGCAGCTTACTGTATTTCTCCATCTCCTCTGGCGTGAACGTAATGGGCTGACTCTCCAATGGAGCCAGTCCATCCTCCTCTGCCTCCATGCCATCCTCCTCCAGGTTGGGTGGTGGGTAAGCAGGGTAGGCATGCATTTGAGGCTGCTGCTGCTGCATTTCTGGCATAAGGGACTCCATCATGGGGTTCTGAGAAGGATCCTGTCCTGATTCTCCTTGGTACTGGGGCATCATCATGGAAGGATCCTGTTCAAACAGCGGCCGGGGTTCTTGGTGCACCTGGGCCTCTGTAGCGGGTTGCTGTGTCTCCTCTTGCACCACTGTGGTCTGTGGGGTCTCCTCAACCTTCTGGACCGGTGGAGCAGGAGGTGGCGGTGGAGGGGGGAACTCTCTAATAGGCTCTACCAGTATCACCTCTGCCTCAGCCTCAGAACCCTTCCCCACTCCTGATTTCTCCCCCTCGTCAGGTCTCGTTAGGGGGATCACTGGTTTCTTCCCTGCCTGCAGCTTACCAAAAAGAGGCAGCATGGCTTTGCTTCCCAGGGTCGGTGGTAATTTGGGACCAAAGTAGCCCTGTGGTTGGTCCTTAATCTTAATCCCAGATTTTGTTCCTGTCACAGAATCATCAGAGCTTTTTTTAGACTGAACCTTCTCTAGCAACTGGCGTGCAGTAAGGCTGTTTTTCTGTTCCCCTGCATCTCGGGACGCCCCTGGCCTCAGAGCCTGCGAGCTGGATGAATGGGTGTTGCGGTTAAGGCCTCGTGATGACGATGAGCGTGGAGACTGAGAGCGGTAGATGCGAGAGCGGTTAAAGTCTCTGCGGTGTGTGTCGCTGTTGCCTCGACCCCTGGGGCCTCGCCGGCGAGGGGAGCCTTTGGTGGAACTGGAGGAGCGGCTTGCAGAGCTGTGGCTGCGGCTGTAGCTGTGCCTCCAGGATCTTGCACTGGTGCTGCGGCTCCAGCTACTAGAGCTTCTTGAGCTGCTCCTATGGTGCCGCCGGTGCCTCTTCCTGCGGCTGTAGCTGTGTGACCGTGAGCGGGAGTCGTCTGAGGAGGAAGAGGAGTATTGATGTCTCCTTGATCGTCTACGTCCTCGGCTTCCCCTTCGCTCGTACTCAGAGTCTGATGAACGTTTTGAGTGCCTCCGTCTGCGACCCTCCGTGCTGTAGTCGCTGTAGCTGTCTGAGTAGCTGCGGCTGCGGTGGCTGTAGGCACTGCTGCCTGCTGAGGAGCGCTCAGAGCTGCTGGAGTAAGAGTGACTACGGGAGGTTTGGCCACGATGGCGCCGACGACTGCTGCCTCGTCTTTCCCCCCGTCTTGAAGAACGGCTGCAGGACCGCCCTGATTCATCACTATGGTGGCGTCGCTGTTCCCGAGGACTTGACCTATGATGACGTGACCGCTGAGTCTTCGTGCCCCCTTCTTCTTCACTCTCGCTGCTGGGAGGTCTACCAGGCCCAGGACTCTTTTGGGCTGAGGAAGAGCAGGAGGCACTTTGAGGTGCACTGGAGTCAGTCTTTTGTCGCTTGGTGCCGCTGTGCTCCTCTGAGGAGTTGGCCTTGTCAGTGCCTTTTCCGGCTCCTCCTTCCTCTACTCCAGACTTGCAAGGCACTTCCTTCGTAGCACGTTTCCTCTTGCCCGGTTCTGCTCCTGTGTTTCCTGTAGCCCCTCCCCCTCCAGTTGTCACCTGAACAGAGGAAGCAACAGCTTTATCTTCTGACTTTGGTTTCGCCTTTTCATCACCTGTTGCCTCGTCTTGATCTGGAGCCTTGTTTTTGCTCTTCTTCCGTTTGTGTTTTTTCTTCTTTTTGGGCTTCTCTTGCATCACCACATTCTCTCCCTCCGCATCTTCTTTTGCTCCTTTTTCTTTTCCTTTGCGTTTTGAGTGCTTTGCAGACTTCTTATGCTTCTTCTTCTTCTTTTTTTTCTTTGCACTGCTGCTGCCCGTTGCAGGTTTTTGCTCATCACCTTCTGACTGGCCAGCCTCTCCCTTCATCATTGCCTTGTCTTTGTCAGTGCTGGTCCCAGGTTTAGTAGTAGTGTCCACTTCAGCTGCTGAGGTAGCCATCTCTTGTCCCTTGTCATCAGACTCTTCACAAGGTTTAGGGGACTTTGCTGCTTTCCCTCCACGCACTCCTTTGTTACGGGACAGCTTGAAGTCAAAGTAGAGGGGATTACAGCTGTAAGACAGAGAAGGCTGAGCTTTTGTAAATTCGAGGAGCTCAGAGGGCCACTGCAGTGTAGTGCTCTCATCTTTGCTCAGGACTGGGAAGAAGGGGCCTGTTGGGATTTTAGGACCCGAGTTGGAATCCATAGTATCCAGTGCGCTCTCTGCTCTTTGTGGGGGGGGAGTGGACACCACGGAAACTGTATCTGCTGCACATGAAGAGACTTCCTCCGTCTTCACTTTAGGTGACTGAGGAGCTGGCTCTGGGTCAGGGGTTGAGGTGACATTACTGTGTTCTTTCTCAGGCTTGCACTCTGTAACGTTCTGCTCTGCCTGTCCAGAACTATCTTCAACCCTTTTCTCCTCCTGCCCCTCTTCCTCATCTTCCTCCTCTTTGCTCTGACACTGATCAGTGGCCTTCATAAACAGCAAAAACTGGAAGTGAGGCTTTACCCGACAGTGAGCTGGAGGTACATAGTGATAGTACTGAGGCTCCTGTCCAGCATATCCTTCCTCTTTTTTCATCATCATCTTCAGTTTGTTGAGAGTGGAGGCTAGAGAACCTCCGTCATCAGTCTGCTGCACCTCTTCCGTCCCTGCCACGCTAACGCTAACGCCCTCTCCTCCTTCTCCTCCTCCTCCTCCTCCTCCTCCTTCACCTCCCTTAGGGCTGTCTGTGCTGCCAGACGTCACCTCTTGTCCTCCAGCCTTCTCTCCCTCCTGGCTCTCCTCTTCCTCCATCGCCTCCTCTCCATGATCAGCAAACACTGCTGCTGCTGTCTCCAGCTTTACTGGGGCTTTCTTGGCGAAAGAGAAGGACACACTGACTTTGGATGCGCCACTAGGGGTTGGGGAAGAGGAGGTGTTCTTCCCCAGAGAGAAGCTGATGGTTGGACCAGGCTTTGGGGAGGCTTGCCCAGTTTTATCTACCGGTGATCCTTCCAGGGCACCGTCTGTCAAAGCAGGGTTCTCAAGAGTCATGCTGTCGTCATCTTCTGCCTTCTCGCCATCCACAGCCACTGTGGTAGTTTTGAACATAGGTCCACTTCCTGGAGTCCTGAAACACAAAAGCATGAGAACAATGCAATGTGGAATAAATGTTTGCAACTGAAGACATAGCAGACATTATTGCAGTTACAGTTTAACAGGAAAATCACATTCTTGATGTGTTTCTTTATGATTACAAAGGACAAAGTATACGCAACATAAGCTTCAGTATCAGAACTCAGGTTTTTCAACTAAAAAATAATAATTCAAGGAATTAAGAGGCTGTTATAGTATCTGTCCTCCAGACAAGACAAAATGTTTTAAGATGTGGTCTTTGTTTGGCCTAACAGTTTGCACAATGATCCTTCAAAACACAACAAACATGCACTTGTACTACCAATTGATATATTTTGAAATCCAGCCAGCAGAGGGCACTGCGGGGATAAATTCTTACCGGTCCTGTTGTTTCCTCTGCTCAGCCAGCTCATGCAATCGGCGCAGCATCTTTTCTTGCTTCTTTCCATCCTTCCGGGAACGTGATGATACATTACGAGCAAACTCTCTCTGCTTCAGCTCTTTAAGCCTCTGCATTAAACAAAAACAAGACGGGGAGAAACAAAGCACATCAGGATCTCTTCCTCACTGAATAAACAAGACACTTCTCTCATGCACCAAACAGATCTCCATCAAGAGTGCAAGAAATGATAATCACAAGTACCTGCTTGTGAGCGTGGTAATAAGAGTTAATGTGGTTATCAAATTCCTGGTGTTTAGTGTACTGCTTGTCACATAGTTCACAGTAGAAATTGGCTCTCAGGTCTTCCAGAGCCTTTGCAATGGCTTTCTCCTTTTCCATCTGGTCCTGCAGTTGATAGGAAACACACAAGGGAATGAGTGAAAGAATCTTAGACTGTGTTCAAAGAGTAGAAGAAATAACTTAATTAACTGGAGTGCTCCTCTCCTGTTTCCTTCCACTTTTAGATGTATTAACCACAGCAGCCAAACTAATGAAGAACCAGCACAAACGATCAGAATGGCACAAGACTAAAGGACCTCACCTTGTATTTTTGCCGCAGTTCTTCTGTGTCCTCCTTTTCCACTTCGAGCACTCTTCTCTTCTCTGTGGCGTCCTCTGCATAGTCCAGCTAAGAGGACAGACACAGCCGTTACAGCACTCACTGAAAACAAAACACTCTGAACTGAAGAGCAGTTCAAATTCATCTTAGAAGCCATTAATGTACTTAATACACTGTGTGGATGAGCTAATGCTGCTGGCATATCTTGGCTACAGGGGCTATGATTGGTCAATTTGTTTTTGCTTCTGCTTTCTCCTACGTGTTTCTGATGGTGACAAGATTGTTAAACAGAAATTACATTTAGTCATCCTTTTGGGAGCCTATGTCAATGCGCTTTTTAAATGTATTGTTAATAGTCTTGTATTATTAAAAAGGAAGGAGAAAGAAGTATTCTGAGGAATATCAGAAATGCTCCAACGGGTAAGTTCTCCATCTACGTAGACAGATATATAAATCAAATTAATGTAAAACTAGGGGCTGCCATCATGAAATAGAATATATAAAATATAAATTTCTTCCTTATGGCTTCTGATTTTTCTTATCAGAGAGAACACAGGACACATTTACAGAGCAGATATGTATGCAGCAGACAAAAAAAGATGCAATTTCAGTCGGATTGATAGTAAGGACATGATGGATCGTAGGAACAAATCAACATGGAAGCTTAAATCCTCCTTAAGGCAGATGAATGGCATGCAGCCTAAATTGTGAAGGTCAAATGTAATTTACAGCAGGAACTGAAATTCTGATAACATCAGCAGCATTTTGAGGAGGCAGATTTGAAGCATCTGAGGCTACAGATACTACATCACACTGTTTATTTCTGTTTTATGTACTGCCCATCTCAAAGGTGTTTGATGGGGTCGAAATCTGGACTCTAGGCACAACGGACAAGGTCTTTGACAGACATCCTGATGGACCACTTTTGCGTGGACAGCGCTTTGTGCTCAGGCTCACTGTCATGCTTGAAGCAGCCACCACAAAGACATTAGCACAGGATTGTAGTAGTAGTATGTCATCAAGTGCTGTAGCATTCAGTGGAGCTAAGGGGCCTAACCCATACGATGAATCTTTCTCCACCTACCAATTTGCTTCTGGCACCTATTCATTCGTTCCGTTAATGCTATCCTGGCATCCGCTGCCCTCAGATTTGTCTGTCAGACCGCCAGCTGGTGAAACGTGATTGATAATTTCAGAGAATGTTTTCGCTGCTTAACAGTCAAATGCTGCTGAGCTTTACATGACTCCAGCTGAATCCTGGCACTGTGCACGCTGCTCTTTGGCTCACGTAAAGGTTTTCTGCCATGGAAATGTATGTGAAGCACCCAATGATTCTTCCAGTGACTGTTAAGATGTCAGCACTGAGTGTTGAAACCGAGGACAGATTTTTAAAATATAGTTATTAAGCTTCACCATTTAGTAATCCTGGTCTGTCACCACGTGTAGCCAAGTGATAATGGTTCAAGTATCTTCATTTCATTGCAGTAAAGTAAGGTTAATGTTTACAGTGGTGAGAAGTTAACCAAGAACTGGTCTTATCTATTAAAACCAGTTCAGAAGAGACATCATTAAGAGCATGTGATGAGGGATAAAAGAAACAGCATCTTACCTCCATCTCCATCCGTCCCATCCCCATGACATCATATTTGAGGATGATGGGCACAGGGTCAGTGCGTCCTGAGGGAGAAGAGACAGAGAGAGGACGAGGTGAGCATTTGAGACTGGGACGGAGGGCCAGCTCGGAGACAGCCTGCTTTTAGAGCATAGGGTGCTGGGGTTAGAGAATTTTGCCTTGAAGTGCAAAGAGACCAGAAAGCTACAGTGAACCAAACACCAGCCATTCTCACAGCTTACTGCAGCCACCAAGTGTAGACCAATTTATCTAGCCTTCCTGTTACATTTGACCTGGCTGCTCATTTGTATTCTGAATGAGTCAAATTAGCTGCAATTGCTGCTTTCCTGGAGAATTAATGAAGTCAAGGGCATCAGGGTTGTTCAGCACTACCTCTTACTAAAGATAAAGTTCACGAAAACCACTGTCAGCTTTAAGCCAATCTGTTTCCACATCTTTTCAGTGTAGTTGAAGCCACACCACCCCTTCTCCACCCGTACATTGCTGCAGTCCTGTTAAACCAGAATGCCAAGTTTATCAAGGACGCTACAGCTTGAGGGGCTGAGGGGTGTGTGTTTGTGCGTAGGGAGGTGCGACAGGCCTGCGCAGCTGCTGCCACTGCGACATCCTCCATGAGGGGAACAAAGCCTCCCCATATTATCTAAGGCCTATTGCATCATCTCTTTCTGAAACGTCTGCAGGCTGGCTGACCCTCTCAAGCCCCTTTCACTGTCCTCAAGTCCAAATCTGTTCCCTTGTCCCAGGCCCCCTTCCTCACCACGATTGGAGCTGAAAGATTATTTTCCTCTGTCTACTTAAGCTATGTTACGTAAGCTGTGAAAAGAGCTAGATCGGAAGGAAATTAACTGTAGAAAAATAAACAAACCAAAGACAACCAAAAAAAACAAAACAAAACAAAAAACAGAATGAAACATTAAAGATATAAAATATATAAAAATCAAAACTACTTTGGAGATTGACACAGAATTGCTTAATCCACTCATAATCAGCCAAACAAAGCAGAGAGAAGACAAGAGTAAAATTAAAAAAGGACACAAGCACTGAACTACAGCAGAGTGACGTCACAGGCCAGGTAACGCCATGGTGACAGTGCAAGGGATGGGGATACTTACCTGGTAAAACATGGGTATGGGTAGGAGGAGAAGGAGGGGGAGGACAGACAGACAGACAGATAGATAGATAGGGGAATCTCAACACAAAAGGCATAAAAACAATTTGGACTAGTCTGCTGCTCCTGTTGCCAGCCAGATACAATAATCGATCTTACTGATAGTGATTATCAATTCAGTTTGGTTTCAGTTTTTTTTCTCCCACATATTTAACTTTTTTCCATCAATCAATTTGCTATGTATACCATTGGGCATATGAAATAACTACAAGCATTTGGTTTGAATATGTGTAATCAAAATTTCATATCTGCACCAAGTAGGGCAGGTAGTTTAAATTTCTTACAAATTTGACTAAAGATTAAGGGTTTTCTCTGATACAAAGAAAAAACAGAAGGCTAATACCATGGATTTTCCACTGTCCTGCCAAAGCAATACTTTAAGACAAAAAGAGCCCAGAGACAACATGTATAATTTACTAATAACTGCATAAGTTATTACTTTAAATGGCTCTACTTCCTGGCACATTCTTACCTTTCTGGACAGAGGAAGGTAAGAACATTATTTGATGTAAATATCTGTGCCATTCCTGGGCTTTCCTTGAATAATTTAGTCATCACAGCCCAATGACATATTAATTCTGAAATCATAGATGCATGGGCACTGTAACACATAATGGCCTGCCTGTACTCTCAGTCCCACTGCAGTGTCTGGCAGCTGGGTGTGCTTTTAGCTGAAAACATAACTCTGACTGTATGATTGTGGAGGCCTTATTCCACCGAGGAAGTGAGAGGCGAGGACTGATTGTGTATCTACTGATAGACGTGTGTTCGTGCTCTTTGCCAAACAGTGGGAGAGAAGTGAAACCAAAAAAGGGATTGGTCTGTTAGCCAGCCACTGCAGTGGTCTGTCTGAATGGAGTCACAAGCCAGGTGCAGAATTAAAGATTAATGAACAATTACAGTCATCCCAAACTACCACCAATCTTAAAACACAGTGACAATACTTCCACATTACCCATTCCAGTGGAAAAGAAAGGGACCAGACAAAAACAATGTGAATCTAAATCACAAGGTGTGAATCACAAGGTTTAAAAAAACTGAAAACAAACAAAATGACAATGTTCTAAGAGTAATACATATGCATGATATATACAAGCAGCAGAATGAGGACTAATACAGAGAGAATTGAAAGCCTATGTAGCATTGGTGCTCTGATGAGAGGAAAACAAAAAATGGGAGAAATCAAAACAAAATAAATAAAAAAAAATTCAATTGGGGGATAAAATAACATTTACCACTAAGTTTACCATCAGCACAACATGGGCAGGATCAAATCGCTGTAAAAAAGAAACACCAATTGGTTAAGCAGGAAGATTGAGGCACATAGAGAAGGGAGGGTGGGGTTGGGAGTGTGGTTGTGGGGTTTAGGGGGGGTTTATTACCAGAGGGGCATCAGTGTGTCACCCCCCGCCCCCACCCCCCTCATCCCTTCACTCAGGGCTAGATGCTTACAGGGATTTCCTCTCACCACTCTCTCCCAACCACTCGTCCCAGTCCCCAGGCCCCTAGCCTGGCGTAACATCTTGCTCTCTCAACCAGAATATGCCCCAAAGGTACCGAACTACCACCCCTTACAAAGTACAAGACGTCCTGTATCCTGTATTTTGGAGGAGCTGTACTGGGTGAGGGAATGATTAAAAAAACAGCCTGGTGGCATATTAACCCCGACAGGTAAAGGAAAAAAGGAAGCGTGTTGTCCAACAAAAGTTGTGAATCAAAACTTCTACTTTTGGAGTGTCTGTGGTCAGATATCTAGTCTGAAATGACAGATGCCTCTAGGGACGACCACCATTTTCCCCCTTTGAGCTTTTTGCCTCGCAGACGCTTGTCAGCCCAGTTAGCAAATCTCCCTGAGATTCTTTTATTTCCTCGCTAGCTTACATCCAGCAAGCTTGTTTTGGGATGTGCTTAGCCCCGGAACAAGTGAACACATGACACACATAAAATGTACCTGAGGAAAGAGCCAGCAAGGCTTTGAGCAGTGCTTAGAGTGGGTTCTGCATTGCTATGTAGCAGCAGTTTTACCAAAGTACACTTAAAAATGTGTATTGTGCGCCCATCTGGAGTGTTACATTTCACTCTGTCATGTGAAAGTAGTGGTTAAGCATGTTACCTCCAACACTGCTTAAAGCCCCAGGTGAGTGTGACAGTTTGAGGCAGGCAGGAGTGCACCTCTGGGACAAACATGCTGTGCAGGAGGGGCAAAGAAACAGGGGGAGGACGGGAGCGTGTAACCTTGGGGACAGAGACATTCGGGGTGTAGAAGGGTGGTGAGGTTTTCCCTGTAAGTTGACTCTATGGCCCGGTCAGTAACAGACACACTCACACACACGTCTCAGCCCCACGTAATGACCACACACATACACACAAGTTTCACAGGTTTGGAGGTAGAAACAGGCAAACAAGCAGAGGGGGGGAAAACTTGTCTACTCTGCAAGCCATTCAAAGTCTGAGCCGTGGTTACAGCCAATCAGATACCCGACAGCAGCAACGGAAACTCAAAGAGAAAAAAAAATCTAACATATGTGGAGATGATGATTCTAAGGGATGTGATGGAATCATGGCTTCCTAAATCTATCTTGATTTCAAATGGATTTTTGTTCTTTCTTTGTTCAAATCAAAGCACTTTGCACTTGTGCAGATTGAAATTAAGGTTTAGTGATTATGAAGCAAAGAGGAGGAAGCTGACAGTGGCCATTAGCCTACGGTACACTGTAAAAGGGGTGTTACATTGAGGTCAACTGCAGAGTGGGAGAAAGAAAACACACCCACACACACACATACTGACATACAGAGGGGATCCAACAAACCTTACCTAAAAAGGGGCAAAAAGGACAAAAGAAGAATAAGAACAAAGTCAATACAGTGAAAAACTTAAAAAGGGGACACAATGTTTTCACTTCAAAATTCAAAAACCTTCTCTTCTGGCAAGGAGGACAGGAAAGGAGAGGAAGATTATGATTATCCAGCAGACTTCAATGAGATGCAAGGATGCAATTGTGTTGTGAGTCTATTCCTAAGTGCATTAGCAAATTTGAACAGAGACAGTGGGCTCCAACACCGGGCCATTAATTCCTACACAACAACTGGACACACTTTGCCGCAGTCTCATCTGCCCACAAAACAGGATGCTTACATAACCACACATCAGTGGTGCCAGCGGCAAAAACAAGAGCACAGTCAGCCCATGCAACTGTTCTCTCCTCCACACAAAGCTCACATCCTTATCACATCAAATAGAA
>JAPZEA010000009.1:7117888-7128918 GCA_029783685.1 Heniochus monoceros
TCAGTGAGGAGAACAGATAAAAAAAAAAAAGGAGGAATATAGGGAACGTCATTAAAGCTCCAATGTTATTGTGTAGTGCAACGATCACATGGATCAGGATGGATCTCAAAGATGATAAAGGGGATAACCATAGATTTGTGGTTATCAAAGGTGGACCACAAACAAAATTACATGAACTAAAAAGCGTAAAACATTACAGCAGTAAGTTGTACAGTTTGTTTAAAGTATAACACATCGTCATTAACATATTCAGCCTCATACAGCTGTTATGGCTAATGTGTTTGCAAGTGTATTTAGACATGCAGCAGATAAAGCAGCACATTAGCACTCGGAATTGTGTTTCTACCAAATGTAGGTATAACACTCACTCTCATGTTTTGGTCTCCATCAACTTTTGAGTGCAACATCAGTCTAACAAATACTCCACTGTGTTGAAGGCGCTAACTTCCTCTGTCAGGCGTTTGATGGCTAATGCACAGTGGGTTTATCAGAGCTACCTGCTGCATTTGGGAATGAGAGTTTGGCTGGAAAATGAAAACCATGAGCTAAAAGAGGCTAAAACGCTCCGTATAGGGCTGAGGGAAACTACAGTTCTTGATAACTCTCTGTGGGTTCATCAATATGAGCGACTCCTTTCACTTTATCCATTATTAATATAAAAATATTGATTAATGTAGTGTTAGTTAGGTGTTTAAATCTCACACACTCCATCACTTTATACTAGCGCTCTGACTTGTTCGTTGATTCCTCTTTATGATGGCTGTCTCTCCCTTCCTCTCCCTCTTTCTGCCTCTCACTGCTTTTTCTACCCCCCCTTCTCTCCCCATCACTCTCCCCTGTAAGTAAATCAATGAACATACACTTTATGCCATCTATTGATCCTTTCATATCTATCTGTCCTCACACCCTCCTGTTTTTGCCCTCTCTCTTTCTCTCAGTTTCCCTCTCTACCCCCCCCCCCATCCTTTTTTTCCTCACCCCTTTGAATATATAATCCCTTTTCCCTCTTTCTCTCCATTTCTCTCTCTCTCTGTCAGTCTCTCTCTTTATATCTCTCGCTCTGGGACACCCTATTTATATGGCTGGCACCTTCATGCTTGTACTGAAGTGTGTGTGTGTGTGTGTGTGTGTGTGTGTGTGTGTGTGTGTGTGTGTGTGTGTGAGTGAGTGTTTGATGTTGGTCTAAGTGGTTAACATAATATGAGTCCTCAGAGAGATGACGTTCCCGCACTCACACACACGCACTCACGCACAATTTCAGGCTTTTTGGTAGGCTTTTCTGTGAACAATTTGTGCTTTTTAGTATTCTCCAGCTTGTGCAGCAGATCCATGTATTATCTATCAATTGCATTCTCCCACTCTGCCAGTCTGTCCAAATACACACGCACGCTCATAGACACACACACACCTTTCAACCGCCTTCCTAGAATGACAAAAACCCTGTATTATCTTTTGTTATTTATTATTGCAGATGGAGCCATCATTTCATGACCTCGCTGTCTCTCGCCATCCCCCCTCTGCATATGTTTTTATTTATTCAGACCGCTCTCACTCTCTCTCTTTCCTGCCCTCTCCTCCTCTCTGCATGTGTATGTTTATTCAGACACATCTCCCTCTTTTTCTCCCCCGTGCCTCTCCCTCTGCACCCGCATGTCCAGCTTTTGTTACCAGCCTCGTTTCCATAACAACTGCGACCTTTCTGTCGTGCCTAACCATTTTTAATCAGGAGCAGAGAAAGACACGAGATGAGACAGAGAGAGGGAGAGAATTGGGAAGGAGAGGGTTACTCAGGCAATGCACCGGATGGACGAAAAGATAGTTTATCCTCAAAAAGAGATAGCAAGCAGAAACTGAGGGATGGAAACTGGCCCTGGTGTCATGGCGAGACCCTGTGCACAGTTTGGAGGTGGGTTTAGATGGGCAACATTCCCAGCAACAGGTAACAAAGTGCTGCTCAAGGTCAAACATCTACTTAAATGTTTTCCTGGAAAATAACGTTCCTGTGTGATCAAAGCCACAAGGTTGAGGTAAATCATCAGGGGTGCTTTAAATGAGACTTCACTAAAATCATGACGGTGCGTGAACAGTCTTTTTCCTGTGGTGCTTCAAAATAGGATCCATTTACCCTCACAGTGTACTCTGCCATGGATTGCTGTTTGCCTTCATATTGCAGTCACCAAGGGGGTTACTCCAACATTCTGGTTATACTTCAATGCTAAGAAATCTTTAAAGATTACAGACTATATTTTATGTGTATTTTTAGTTGTGTTGAAGTCATCAGAAGCTGTTTGATAGGAGTTTAAAAATCTAGGAATTGCATGAACATAATAGTCAGTTCTGTGTTGGCTTCTGGGCTTGGTTTCAAGGAAAATTCCTGTGGTGAGATAAAAGTGTTAATGAATGACCACCTGACTTTCAATCGTGAATAGCCTATAAGCTTTACAGTAGGTGAGAGTACCCCGCCAAAAGTCTGTGACTCCACTCTGTAATGCGGCATCAGCATTACAGACTTTGTTTGGCCTTCGGAAATGCTCTTGAGTCTCTTCAAGGTAGACTTCCCATGCACATAGCCATCTGTGTGTGTGTGTGTGTGTGTGTGTGTGTGTGAACAAGTATCCATCTGCAACAAACTGTTGCTATCATGAATTATCAAAAAGGTAATTGCATTCATATAAAATCATTTACTACTTCCGACTATCTAAACCAGCATCTTGTTTGTGTGTGTGTGCGTGTGTGTGTGTGTGTGTGTGTGTGTGTGTCCGCGCGCACGTACTGGGGGTCATGCCAACATGGGAGGGACCGGACCGTCAAGTGGCCAGCTCTCGAGCCCGCCCGCCCACCGCGCGCCACTCCACACCGGGAGCAGCGCGTGAACATGATGCCAGCCGTAGATAGATGGATTTGCGAGGGAGGAAAAAAAAACCCTGCACAATGACACAACTGGAGTAAAAGAGGAGGCGGCGGATGAGTGAGAGTAAAACTGAGAGAGTTACGGAACAAAGGACAAATAAAGAGGAAAGGGGAACGGGAAATAGCCGGAGACCCGCTGCTGGCTAGTTCCCTTCTGCCCGCACTGATGTCCGAGGCCCGCCCGGTGCCAGCGAAAGATAGTCGACCGAGGCGGAGCACACAAGAGCGGCCACTGGAGTGGAAAGCGTCGGAGAACGGACACCGCTGGAGCTCCTCTGTGACTGAGAGTGAGTTAATCTTTAAACTTCTAACACAACACAATGTTTGAAATGCTCCGCGTTTAATAAGCTACGAGTATCAGAGTCTGCCCCACTGCTCTCTGTGTTGTTTATTTTTGCTTTCACACTGCGACATTAGTCCACCGCTGCCAATTAGTCACAGGACGCACCGCGAGCACGCGCGCACACATACACACTGACAGCACCTACACACCACAATGACTTCTTATTTTCACTGCTGCTTGCTTCCTCATCACCCTGACACAAACACCACAGCAATGCTGTATAGCAATGATCTTCACTTTGTCCTCTGATGTATATTACAAGAGTAAATTTCCATTTGTTCTGTTGACAGTGAAATGGATGCTCCATACCACCCCACATTAGGAAAAGAGAGAGCTCTGTGGAGGCTCATAAATTGCCTTGTGTGCTTCTGCAACTCAAGATTAGCTGCATGCTAAAGCTCCAACAACAATGTAAATCAATAGAGCGGACGTAGCTGTTGGACTGGTTATGCTGTAGATATTAGGTAGACCATCTGTGGGTGTTTCCTGCGCCGTGTTGCTTGGCAGCAGGCTTTAGTCCGTGGAGTCAGAGAGAAACTTTGTGAATACTGAGCATATGAATGCCTTCACAGCAGATCTCACACACAGAGCTCCACTGTGCTGAGCTGGAGCTTCCCTCAACAGACTCATTCAGACCACACAGCAATTCACCTCTCACTGACAAAATAGCAGAATACGGAGTTCCCACTGGACACCAACACAGTGGATATGGAGGAAAAAAACAAGGATTTTCACTGTTTCTCATGCACATGCTTAAACCTGTAATGGGTTCAACAGCATGTCTGGTAATTTACTTATTTCGTCACATCAAGCTACAGCAAATACATTAAGCGAACCATGTAAGTACTAAACAGCTACAGAAACTGTAGCAAGGTTTAAGACTACTCTCTACAATACCAAAAGACATCGTGTTTGATAAAAGCCATCAAACAAAGCCAGATCACCTCTGGCGTCAATGTCCTTGTTCAAAAACACTCGCCTTATTTTTAATGGGGCATAAATGACAGAACAAAATGATGTCAGCAAAATGTAAGCAAGAGTGGCTGTGTTGTTTCTGTTCAGAATATTCATCTAAGCCCCTTCTCTGACCCTGAACATCACTGTTGATACAGCAATTCACTGGTTCCTTCATAAATCACTCAGGGAAAAAAAGCACACAAGGTCACGCAGATGAGAAAAAGTGGCGATGGGTACCAAATATCTTTACTGTCTCGTAATTATCTGCACATTCATGGCAATGCCTATGCTTTTACAATAACATGACACGACTACTTTTCTAATAGGACAATGTGATATGTGACAAGATGGTTCCTGGAATAAGTTTTGAAACTGTTTGATAATGATTTCTGTGCATAACAGGGCACAACAGCGCCCCTCATATTCCCAAAATAAGTTGACAGTTGATTATGTCAAAAAATTAAAAACCTGCCTGGTGGTTTAAAACTATGGATGGATACAAAGCATGAATGATGCAGGATAAAGCAGGAAGATTATAATGCCATTTGTGGGATTCGAGAGGAAATAGCTGTGATGAGTGACTGATAAAAAAAAAACTACAACTATAGATAAGCATATTTTGTAGTCTAGTTCAGTAGTACTGTTTGGCTTTTACTGGGTGTGGTCTTAGATCACAGATAGATAAGTGAAAGACAAACAGCTCATACATGGGTTGTGAAATTTAGCAGCTCCACTCCAGCACTAGTTTAAATATACAACCTGAAATAACATCATGGCACAAAAATAAATGTTACTAATGTGCAGCAGGGACGGATTTATCAGTATAATTAATTAAATGCTTCATATAAGAGAAGCAAATCAATAACTTATGCCCATCTCAGTGTTTTCAGCCTTTGTTTTCCAGTGAAGAATATGTTTAAGTTGCATTATAGAAACATAAAAACATCAAGATGGAGTTAATAAGTCCACAACTAAAATAGCAATGAAATGGTGTCAGCTCTATAATAGGAAAAACACACAAGTTAAACAGTTTTATTAGGAGATAAACAGTAAATGGGTGGCCATCTGTTTATCTAAAATCTATCGATAACATGTCCCACATTTGTACTCCATGAGCTTTTAAGTGGTGATAAATGAGAAGTACACTTACTTGATGTCATTAAGTTGCTGGACAAACAGATAGTTGACTATAATATGTTAATTCAACGTGTTAACTAGCTGCGGTTATTGTACTGGAGTTGTCAAAACGTTACAGCCATTTCTTGCTAGCGCTACAATTGCCCAATGTGCGTACAAGTTAGCTATCTGCTAGCTAGCTATCCATCGTTAGCATATGTCGATAAATAACCAGTCTACCCAAGGTCACTAACAAGTTAATGGACTGAAATACCTATTTTGCTGTTGCATAGTTAAGAGGGTTACGTGGTATGCATAATGTTTCGGTGCATAACCCACGATGGGAGTCAAATATAGCACGCAGCCAAACACTGAGACGTAGGGGAAGTTAAATTCAAAAGAGCCGCAGTGCACTAGATGTATCCGCTAGCTTTAGCTTAGCTAGCTTGCAGTGCTAGCGAGCGACATATAGACCAAAATGCACGATGCAGTTTGTAATATTTCTTTAGCGTCCACGACGTTTTGTTCCACGATTGTGCGCTAACGCATCTAGACATGGCAGAATATGTGCAAATCGTCAATCGTCTGACATGCATTACCTGGAAATCACGCTCTTCGTTGAACCTAGAAAATCTGTCGGCCATTTTCTGAACACAGCAGCAGCTTCTCTGCTCGCTCTCCGTCTGTGTCCGACAGAAGCGCGCTGTAGTGACGATGTGCACTTCGCAAACGATTCGGTCTCTGTGAATTGACCTTTCACAACAATTTCCACCAGTTGTTACGGTGTTACCCACGGGAATTTATTAAGACATATGAATACTGCAGGGTGGCTACTTTAGTTAATTTGTGTGCGCAGAAATAATTTGTATTTCAGCATGTTTCAGTTTGGGTTTGTTTACAGTCTTGGTCTGCTGACAGGGCTGAATTTTTTACTGTTAATTTATGGATTTAGGGAAGACTTGATGACACACTGAACAAAGCAGGCAATTGCTCTAGACCCCTGGGGACCCCAAAAGTACCTATTTCACTGGGTGTCAGTTGGTTTCGTTAATTTGATTTGTTTGGAAATTTGCACTAGTAAAGTAAACTGATGAACTGATGCAGGTCCTGCATTTAATAGGTAATTGTGTGGACCTGTCTTGTAGAGGTGCAATGTGTCAAAGTCTAATTTTATTATTTTACTTTATATTGTGCCCATATGTTGTACATTCCCAAGTAAAGTTACTCAAATTATGACAAACTAACTGACACACCGAACACCTGAGGGCAGGTAGTACCCTATTATTCCAGTATTTTGTTCATTTATTTGATAATACTTGTTAAAGGTGCCATGTGCAATAGTCAAGATCAGTGTCATCTTTGATAAAACTGCTTCTTCTCTGGGTCTCTGATCATATGATGAAGCTCACATGTGTAGTCTGTTGTGTGTACTGTGCTTGATGGTTACTTGACAGAAAGTGGGGTGTGGGCATGTAAGCATCATAATCAACAGGAGACAGTCATTCATGGCCACTATTTCTGGATGATAATCGTTTGGCAATTTTCAAATAGCCTAAAAACATTTCTGGTGTACACGACAAGACATGTTTGCTTGTTTGGTGCACTTTCCTAAGAAACACAGCTGGGTGTAAGGTGGTCTGAAATTTTCTGTTTCTTTTTCACACCAGTGCAGAACAATGAGTGAGTTTGTTATTCATCAGGTGATCCAGCCCTAACATTTCTCCAGGCCAAATGAGTTCAAATGTGCCTAATCAAAACAGGAGCTAAATTCTAAGAGAACGGGTCCCATTAGAGACAGTTGTAGCTCTACAAATTAAAATTATCAAACTGACAAGACCAAATGTTATCTATGAAATCTACCCTGTGAATCTATCCTTATTGTTTTAGAAAAATAACAACAACAGCTGCTGTTTCTCCTATGACTAGAGCATTTTCCATACGTTTGTCCTCTGTTCAGTGGTTACTGTTTTATGTAAGAGACCGTCCATTTTTCAGGCAAGAAAAATGCTCAAATGTCATGTTTTCATATTTTCTACTCCAAACAAATGCTTGCCAGGAGTAAAAGGCAGAGTGAAATCCACTGTTCTGCTTGCTTTGTATAAACAAAATACTTCCCTGGTTTGCTTTGAGAATTTTTTGGCTTCTGTTCACACATGTCATGACAGGAAGATGTCCATGGGTATTACTTGGTATGAAACAGGGAAAATTACCAGACCATCAGCATCATCTTTGGCCTCCATGTGACACAGAGACAGAACTTTCAGCACATTTCTGGATGCAGGTGTTTAAACAACTTCCAGGATGTTATAGATCTATTTAAGCCAAGTTTTTAATGGTCATTGTGATACATAGTCAGGTTTACCATGTTCATGTTTATTTTTATTTTTGTTTACATTTCCAAATTTGATTTCCATAATCTGCACATTTTTTGGAATAACTACTCAAACACTGATAATTGGTTTACCCTTATTATTATATCTTTATTAATAGTTATACTGGTGTGAATGGGAATGCCCATTATATTATTAATTGTCCTACACCTTAATATTTCAAAATCACGGGATATGAGCATCAGTGCTGAGCTCAACAACTGACTGACATGTTTGTAAAAGTATTCAGTATGAAAGGCACTCATACTTAGCCGTATTAATTGCATTTTATTATAGCATAATTACCTAAGATTGCACATCATGCATCCTATAGTGTTACATGTAAAAATAGACAGTATGTGTATCTTATTTTTACTATTATTCTCAAGTGTGTTTTTGTACTTCATGTTATTTTACATTAATTATGACATTCCATCCCTGTTTTTATGTTCATTCTATGTCTTTTTGTTTTATGTGAAGCACGTGGTGCATGTAATGTCTTTGCTGTAAAGCACCTTGAACTGCATTTCTTGCATGTAAGGTGTTAAACAAATAATGACTCTATTAATTCTGAAGCAGAAATTCCTTTAATCAGTAGTTTATAACTCCATCTTGTGGTGAATCTGTGTCAATACAGATAAACCTATTAAGAACAGATGTGCCATGTGCAAATAAAAAATAACTAAAAAGTACAGTCTAACTTTTTTTATACCAAGGAATCGTTATTAATATAGGAACAGACAGCAAGCAATTCCTGAAATTTTAAAGGTTAACAGGAGGATGGTATTGGATTGGAACTAAGAAAAAACAAACAAAGAAATAAAGAAAAATAGATAATAAAAATGGATCAGGGGTCATTTGTGCAATTTAATACAGCGCCGCTGTTGAAAAATCACTTCAGTTGTCATACGTCATGACCGTTTCCTGATCTGCCTCCACAGAAATTAATCTTAATTTTGTTAAATCAAAAACAGGCGCCTACCGGAAGTAGGCGCATTTAAGCTTCAAATTAAAATCACACCGGTCACTTACTAAAAAGATCCAAAATATTACTGTAGCGTAAGCAGTGATGAAAAATATCAGAATAGTCAACGGATGATAATATTTGTGCAAACCCTATTTTGTATGCTTGCATTTTGAGTACCTTTATTGTAAAATTAGGGAACATAATATCAGAAATTAAGAACCGGAAGTTAGCTAACGTTAGCTAGACACGGATCTTATCATCATCGGCCGACGCCTTCTAACTAATTGGAAACTCGGTAAGTGAAGATTCTCCTGTACAGTTATCAACAATTGAAATTGTTTAACTAGCGACACAGTTTTCAGACCTCACTCTTTTGTGGTCTCTTTCGAGAGAACCATTTCTTTTCTCCAAAGTTCTACTTCTCTACAAATAGCAAAAACATGTCTGTTTTAGCTTATGTGAAATGTCGGTGAATGCGGGCAGACGGAAGTTATTGTAGTACACTCAGCGCCTAGAAACGCTCAAAGATGAACACTGTTAACTGAGGATTATGCTATAATAACTATTTATGTGGCAGTATTTTACCAGTTTGTGAGAATAGCTAAAAACAACAAAGGTGGGCACAATAAAAGGTAGGCTGCTGTTACTGTAACTTTGTCAGTACAGGTCACCAAACTTTTTCAAAACCGCACAAACGCCTGTTGAAGCCAGATGTCTGTGATTAAAACAACTGTTGTGCTCCAGTGTGTACTTTTTCCACTGCTAGTGGCTTTTGTTGGATACCTTTGTTTGACATGGAAGTCTTAGAACAGGGCCTCTATATGCTACCTTTAAGAAAAATAAATCAAAATATGAAAATTAACGTTTAAGAAGCTTGCCAGTGCATTGAAATGGCACATTCAGAGCTGTTATATACATGTAATAACGTATACATTATATACATAATGCATAAGAAAACAAGAGAAGCTGTAATTTTTAATCATTTTAACTTCACTAATCATTAGTTGTTCTTATGACTCTGAACACAAGAGCAGCTATTATATTCATTTCATGTTGTTCAATAGTGATACCTCTAATATTATGTCATTATCAGTGCTTTTGATATATTAAATAAGTCATCTTTAGCTCATATCTAGCAGATTGAATTGTTTACATCAGTCACCCTTGACATTGGCTTCTCACACACTGTACAAACACTGCACATGAGTCAAAGCCCTGACCTGCATTTACAGCAAAGCAGCCCTGGCCTGGGTCCATCCGTGAATGAGAAACCAGTGGTGTCCTGTCACTGCAAATGTCCTTTCTCCTGCAGAAAATACATTGTTTAAAATCTGTTTGCCACATACAATGCAGAGTGTCACTCCTCCACCTTAGAGGAGTTTATTGCATAGCTATATTAGACAACATTGTAGTCTAACATATCATAAAATATCTAAAATGCACAGTTATACATGCTAGGCTTACATTATACCATTGTGTTACTGCTTTGTATGTCCCCATCACTCATGTGTTATGTGAATTTTCAGTCCTTTTGTTCAGTTTATGTGTTTCTGATATTTTCTCTGTGTAAAAAATGCCATTTGGCAGAATATTCCGGCACTCACAATAGCCTTAGACCTTGGAGGGGACACATGCTTTTGATGAATTTTCAGATTTGTATGTTGTTTGTAGGGCTGCAACTAACAGTTTTTTTCCATTGTCAATTAATCTGCAGATTGTTTTCTAGATTAATCTTTTTCTCTATAAACTGCCAGAAAATAGTGAAAAATTACCATTAGAATTTCCCAGTTCAAGGTGACATCTTCAAATGTCTTGTTTTGTTTGACCAACATTTCAAAACCCCCAAAAATCACTTTACAATGAACAGAGTAAAGCAGAAACATGAATATCATGTTGTCTCCTACATTTTCTTACCAAATCCAGACTTGACAAGGGAAACAGTTATTTTCAGATACTCAAAATTAATGTACAGAAACATTATCAGTTGAATGAAAATCTGCAGAGAATGCTGAGAACAGAGGACTCCATGAAATTGCAGAGTTTTGCCATGGAGTCTGCTTTGTTGTTATTTATTGTGATGACACCTGATTATTCATTGAATATGAAGTAACAGGAAAAAGGGAAGTAAGAAGAGACACTGAGAGGTGTGCCTCTCAGTGTGAGTACAAGTTGAAGTCATAGTGTGCATATGGTTTCTGAAATGCTCTGGACTTGTTTTAGTCCAGGACTGGGACATTTTCCTGAGAAGCAGCCGGCGTTTTCCTGAAGGAATGCTTGGCTGCATGTATTTCGTGGCTGACTTCAGGTTGAGTCCCTTTTCACTGTCCTTACTAAAGGCTTTGGAATTTCATTAATCTGTGTGGGTGTA
>JAPZEA010000009.1:7628706-7639430 GCA_029783685.1 Heniochus monoceros
TAAACCTTTTAATACATGATGACTTCAACGTGGCTTTTTAGAAGGAGGAAGTTGTCCGGTTCAAGTACTAAAGACAGTGAGGTGTCAGAAAGCAGTTGTTCATTTGCCTTAAAATTTATGCCCAAGCATGTCTGCCAGAAGCCTTATAAGAAGACCCTCTTATCCTTAAATTACCAAGACATTTCTAAATACGTTGTGAGCTTTTTCTAATATTTTCTTTGTCCTATGAATTGTTAGGATCTGGAATCCAAAAGCACAATACAGGTCACTTTAGATAATGAGACCAGACATATAATAACAGGTGTTACCATTCTGAAAAGACTCCTGTCACCTCTCACATCAGCATACAAGGATGCAAGTGCTCTTATTGTGAAGTGGAGTCTAATATCTAATCCTTCCCTTCAGCTATTCCAAGACAATATAGAGCCGGCATAATGCAGAAATGTGCTATATTTAATGAGAGGGAGATTTTTTTTTTTTTGAAAGAAAGAGGGAAGCAGTGTGATATTGCACTCATGTTATTGCACTTAACTTCTCATTCGTCTGCATTGCGTAACTTCAAAGTGAAAAGACGATTATTATTGTTTGACTGGTCACTGCGAGACTTTCATTTGTGTTATTTTCATGCGTTGCTACAGCAGTAGTTCTCACAATGTTGCATTAAAGCTTATGTGTTGTAGGCCAGATAGTGAGAAATAAAACATATTTAAAAAAGAAAGGAAAATTGTGTGAGTGGTATCTCCTGATAACGAATATAAGCATCTCAAGCGAGTTTAAAAGATAGATGTTTGTCCTTTTGCAAACATTTATCTTCATACCTTCACAGAAGCTATTCACCAAACGTGTTCTCCCATTGTTTCATCATACTATTATATTTTCTGTTTTCTCTTTTAGGTCACATTTCTCTGAACAAGTATGAATGATCTTGAATGGTCAAACATTTCAGCTATCAGGTTGTGGATGTGACATTCACGTCTTTGCTGAATGCAAAGTTGTCTTTGGTTATTTCCTAATTTGGAATACCTCATTCATCAGAAAACTGACATTTATATTGTTATGACAGCTGGCATGTCATGTCACTATAGCACTAACTCTGATGCAAAGAATTAAAAAAACTCCTTACTCATAGCTCGATGCAGATGACCATTGCATAGTAAAAGCTTGTCTTTTTTTTCATCTTTATTATATTCAATGTTCACTAATAATGGCTATATGTGTTCTGAATTGACTTCATAAGTCTCCCAGTCCACAAAGACCATGGAAACCATCACTTAAAGAAACTGAAAACATCTCAGAAGTTATAATGTTTCACCTTCACAGCAGTGTTTTGCCACAACATAAAGTTATGACATTTTGTTCATGTTTTTATCCATGTTTTTAAGCCAGCTGTCCAGAGTGGATGAGAATTTTGAGAAACGTGAGTGAAATATATCTTTAATACTTTGTGAGTCTGGCTGTAGTGTGAAAATCAACATCTTAATAAAAAGGAAATTTTTAAAAAATGAGGTAAGGTCGAACTGCAGATGGTTAAATTGCTCATATGGTGGATTAATCTTATTTAGCAAAGACTATGTACAATGTTAATGGCTCTTTAAATTCTCCTAAATTTGGGTTGTGTTTTTTTTGCGTCAACAGCACACAGAGACGTGAGCTGCGAGTGTTCAAGTGTTATTAAGAAAATTTTGATTAGAGGGATTTTTCGCGAAATACTGCGAGATAATTAAAATTATTTTAAGGATCGTCCAGAAATCAATGCAGATGGTAATTTCAGGCTTATCCCAGGTATGCACAGGAAAGATAAGAATGATTAAATCCACCGGCGCATTAATGAATATGTAGATGTAAAATAATCCTAAAAGGCATGGCAGAGTTGCTGCAGGAGAAGCCAAATGTCAAGTGCCATTTTATTTTATGGAGGATCCTTTTAAAAGTGACACGGTTCTTTCTTATCCAAGCCTCTAAGATCTCACACAGCGACACAAAGCGCACAAGAGTAGCCTGTACAGACAGACGGATTTGTGGCGAGAACACAGGTTGTCCATTTCACTTGATTTGAGCATGAAACTTGTAAAATCCTTCTCTGTCACAGTTATTTGAAAATTAATTCTTTTGGGGCCAAATGAGTTGTGTGGGTATAGCAATAATGCAGTATCTCCAACTGATACTCCACGTGATAATCAAAGAGAAAACATTACTGTTTGGGTTGTGCATTATGAAGTTGTGGTTATGCAAAATCTAAAAATCCAAACGCAAAAAGATTCCTGCAATAAATATAAAAAATATCACATATTTACATTTATTCCAGTCATCCTGCGCAGTAAAGGGATCAATTTATGTCTAATCTGACTTGGTTTACTTGGATATAATACGGGAAATAAACCGATAGGCTGTCTGTGATGGAAGCTGGAATAAAAACATTTGGTTAGTCATTTGGCTTGGAAATGAGAGGCTTATTTCTGAAGACGCTGATTTCGGCTGCAGCTCGAATGCTGCAAATGAGACCCTTAATATCATGGCCATAATTAATTGTGCAAATTTGTTTCCATTAAATAAAACTAACACATACTGAGAAAACTCTATTAGCCTTAATTAAGCTTGATATCCTAATTTAGGAAATGTGTGGCTGAAAACAAGCCGTTTTGGTAGATTTTTTTCTCTGTCTTTCTCCGATAGTGAAAAGCCTACCAGCTTTCTGCCTTTGGGCTGCTTTTCCTCCTTTGAGAGTTGGAAATGAGAAATGGAAATGGAAATACCAGGAGGTGCTAAATTAGCTGCCTGATCTGCACTTATTTCCGCATACAGGCCCCTATTACTTTGCCAATCTGTGCCTCTCTTTTAGCATTCCGGGCATGGAGAAGCTTCGAGATAGCAGATTTATCAAATGGGAAAATGAATGCATGATGATCAGTTAAATTGAAAATCAGCGTCTGCATGACAGCCCGACCTGACACCTCCGTAATTAGAAAGAAAAATGATGGCGTCCGATGCATAATAGAGCAAAAACAATTTACACTCTCCCATAATGATCCGGCGTTCAAATTGAAAATTTCTCCGGGTATAAATTGAATTCATAAAGTATGATTCATGGACGACACATCTCCTGGAGGCTGCCTGGGCATATCGATTGATAGTTTGTCTTGAATCATGCAGCGTGCAGCTCTCAGGCAAGAAAAGCTTAACTACTTAAGCAAATCGCTAATTTCACCTTAAGGCCACCAATGTGCAGCCAGCGATACTCCTATTCAGTGTGCTAATGAATTATGGATGAACTGGGCATACGTCCCAAATAGCCTAAGAGTAGCATGGAAAAATACACAGCGAAGAATCCGAGGTTATTTCAAATTGGCCCCGGTTATCCCACAATTTAGGAAATAAACCTTGCAAAGAAATGACAGCCTATGAATTTATCAATTTACGCACTGAATTGCTTTGATAATGCAAAGATTTCTGCTATTGTAACCTTATAATTAAATAATTCATACACGTCTGCAAGTCCCTGCAAAACTTCGATTCATGAGTTAAAAAGCTCCCTGAAAACTCATGGTGACTGGAATATTATCGAAAAGTTGATCAAAAAATGAGTCAATGAGATTTTTTTTTTTTTAAACACCATAAAGCACAATAATGTTACCCTCTCAGCACTATAAGCACGACTGCAGACACAGAGGTTACACCTCTAAAGCACAGCCTCTGCAGGCCTAATCTCCTGCATGTTCACCGCGTGTGCCATGTTGGCTGTGGCCGCCCCTGCCCCCCACCAACCTAATAAGACATTGCTTCCTAGAGCAAACAGCTGCATGGGTTGAAATTTATGTAAATATTTTGAAAGGGACACTGGCTCAGAAATTCATTTGCGCCGGCTCAGACGTAAAGCTCACCCCTCTGATTATTTTCAATTTATTTGCAAATCAAGACCCAAAGAGAACACTAAAGGGCTTGTGGATTTTAACAAGGGTATGAGCAGCTATAGCTGGACTGGATGTTGTTTTTGTTTTGTTTTGTTTTTTGTCTTAAGATTTTTTTTTTTTCCCCCTCTGTGCTATTACACACCACACAGCAGCCTCGACATTTCTTCCTTGGGTCGACGTGATATTGTGGTCAACACTGCTAATATTGCAAAAGGGAGCAGATGTCCCAGATCCCGCATGGCTTCCCTGGGGACCACCAACCCTATTAGAACAAATGTGTTCTGCTATTGTAAATAGGCACGTTTGCCTCAGCCCGTCCTATTACAGCCGACGCATGATCAATAGGCTGATAACACAGAAACATCAATGTAAAGCGACAGAACAATGAGGGATATCATCGAACATCTATCTTAATATAGCCCTGCTACAAGGGGCCCTGACAAAGTGGAGAGAGAGGGAGAAGAAGAAGAAGAAGGGGGGAGAAAAAAAAAAAAAAAAAGCTCATGAAAATGCCTCCCCACGAATCCCCATCTCCTATCCAATATGCACAAACACACACACTCCCAGCTGCCGGGGCTATTATTTTCCTATTTCAATTTGACACCCAGGCCTTTTCATGCTAATTCTATTATTCTTGGAAGTTTATGTGATTTCATATCACTAGAAATCGGTAATGTATTATAACCCCCTTTGAGCTAAAATAAACTGAATCCCCCTGCAGTAGCCACCGGGAAAATAATTACTTTCATATCAAAACTCTGCAGGAGTCGAGCGGGTCCTTTTCGCCTCAGGCTCGTAACCTCATTTCAGTGGGGGCTTATAGATGAATAAATTTGTTAAGGCAATATACAAAGTACAACATGAGATTTCTTAAGAAAGCCCTTCCTACTGTACTGTAGGCCTGCACTGTATGTGTGCTGCTATTTAAGGTCTCACACGGTTTGTGCTTGTATACAATAGATTTATTTAAGAAAAAACTTACATATATAAATAGTATAATACCTTTTTTACAGCTCTTGAGGATTTTTGTTGGTCTTGTTGGTGTTTTTCTTTTTTTCTTTTTTTTCTTTTTTTTGACAAGTTATCACACATTAAGGGATATCTAGAGACTCCTGACTCACACACACGCACACACACTCGCAGAGAGAGAGAGAGAGAGAGAGAGAGAGAGAGAGAGAGAGAGAGAGAGAGAGAGAGAGAGAGCACACCATTGTCAAAACATCAGCTGAGTGGGGAAACCTAGAGATATTAGATGCAAAGATGTAGTTTCTGGTTAAGCTTTGGCCTAATGAAAGGTGTCGTTTAGAGGCTATATCAGTATGTTTCTGCTTTTCATTTTTACCCCCAGTGATTTATTCCAAGTCGACATCTTCTTTAGAGTCTGTCTTTGTTTCTGCTGGACAGTTACTGAGGACAGACTCGGGGTTGACAGGGTGCTCCTTGCCCTCTAAATGCTCTTTTCTGTCTGCATCGACAGGCTTAATGAGTTGTGGACTGTGTTCGTGGGCGAAAGTCGAATCGCTGCAAATAACAGAGGTGTGAGTACTTTTGCCAGCGGGAAAGGCGGCCCTGGACGGGCTGGTGTGCGGTGAACGTGTCTTGTCCTCGGATCCCACCTGTCCCCTTTGTGCGTCTGTGTCCGCAGAGTCCGGCGAGCTGCTCCTACATCCCGCAGAGCTCGCAGAGACGCTGCAGCGGACGCCGGGCTGGTTTCTCTCCGCCGGGCTGTCACTGTCAGAGTTTGTTGCTGTCGTTGTCTTCAGGGCAGTTTGAGGGACAATGAATCCAAGCGGCTGCGTGATGGGATAGAGGAGGAAGTGTCCCTTCCCTATCAAAGGCCGTGAGGAGGGTAAGGCCGCGGGGTTGCGTCTCGGTCTGGAGTCCGAAAGGAGGCTCTCGACGCTAAAAGGGTTGAGTTTCTGCACGCCGGAGGCTCTGTTGTTGCTGGAGCACAGGCTTGACCGGTGGCTGGCGTCGGGCGAGTCCAGCTCGGATCCGCCAGCATCCTGGTCCAAGTGTCTTTGGTTCTGGTTTTGGGTCTGGAGAGGTGTTTGGTCGCAGCTCGATTGCGTTTGGTTCCCCCCCACAGAGTCAAAAGGCGGGCCTATGGTGTGGTCACTGTCGGTCACATGCGACACCCCGCTGTCGCTGTCCGATCCCGGGGTGTGAAATAAATCCCCCCCAGACAGCAGCTTGTTTTGGGACTTGAGCAGCCGTCGCTCCTGCTTTCGTTTCTTCTTCTCCAGCCTGTCCAGCTCTCTCCGGGCGATCTCCTCGGGGTCCATGGGCTCCCCGCTGCAGGTGGTGGGGTGGGCGTTGTGAGCAGGTCGACCCGGACCTTTCTTTGTGTTCTCCTTTTTCCTCCATTTGGCTCTGCGATTCTGAAACCACACCTGCGGAGAAAAGAAGTGAAAACATGTGTAATGTGCACTTCTGTCGCTGCAAGTGGTAAATTAATTAGGCCAAAAATGTTTTTAACAATATGATAATTAAACAAATAGTGAGGGTACATCTTGCTGTTTTCTATGCAGGCCTTTAATTAGGCCTTTGATTAAAAAGCAATCTGTGCACAGACAAGGCAACAAAAAGTTGAGGTGAAGCCCAACAAAAGAAGCTTTAAATTTACAGGATAGTTAAACCAGCTTGACAGGTCTTAATATTTTTTTTCCTACGTAAACTCCACAATTACACTTCAACTTTGCTGAAACTCTTTGTTTTCATTTACAAAAAATATTCTTATAATAAAATAAAATAAGTTTATATATTCATTCATGCAATTCAACTAACTGAGATGAGGAACAAGAACACACTGAATATGTTTTGTTTATCCAAGATTGTCGATATGTTTAACAAATATAACGCCAAGTTTTACGACAAAATATTTTCCTTAGAAATATAAAAAGACTAAATATCAGCTTGTATTAAAGGCTCAATTATTTTTCAAAATAAAGGTGTAATTAAAATTGATTTATCTGACTAACATGAGGCAGGAAAGGTCAAACAACACACATCCATGCAGTAGGTTTTGATTATTCTTAAAAATATATATTACAATATCTTATTATATTATATATTAATTCTGAAATTTGTATTAATCAGTTTTGAGCATAAAAATGAGACGCTGAGCCTCAGTGAATAATAAACAAAGGGGTAAACAGACACACAAGCTTCAAATCACAACAAAAAATGGAATAAAATAAATATTTACCTGAACCCTTGATTCTATCAAGTCCAGTCGGAGAGCCAGAGCCTCCCTCATGAAAACGTCGTGATAGTGGCTCTCATTAAAAGCCTTTTCTAATTCCTCCAGCTGCCAACCAGTGAAATTTGTGCGAGTTCTCCGTCTCTTGCAACCAGGGCTATCTTTGTCTGGGTCCCCCGAGTCTGACAGCAGAATGAGAATACATGCAAAAAAAATGATAAAAGATATATATTTTTTTAAATTACCACATTTTAACAGACTTCTAACAAGACTGGTTTCGTACATATGCAAAGAATCGTGCAAACTTTAGAGCTGCAGAGGGTGACTGCATTTGACATTTTTGCAGTCCACACACACGCAGCCTGCAGCTTCTAGCAAGTCTGTCGCCTTTTCTGTATTAAGAAAGCTTCACATGTTAACACAGGCATGTCCTTGTTCTGGTGTTTACTGACTGACAGGAACATTGTTTTTGCTTCGGTGCATCTTCAGCTCACGGTGATGGAAATGAAGTGGGGGGCGAAGCAGCCTCCTCTGCCTGTGTGTGAGGTTTGGCTTGCCCTTTAAACACACCACCACGAGGATAACTTGTATCGCAACATCCTGCCTTTGTTTCTGTCTGTTTTTGTCTTTGTGCAAGCAGCCGACATAGAGGAGAGGTTATTTTGTAGTGTGCAATGTGGCTTACCTGTCAGTTTGTACTGCTGATTATCTCCATTCATCCCGCAGCCCGAAGACAAGAGGGGGTTGGAATTACCCACGGAAGCTGTGCAGGAACCATTAAGTAATCCGTCTATTGAGAAAGGAACCGCGGACGCAGATTGAAGTTGATGCCCAGCTAATTCGTAAACGTGATGGTGGCTCAGATGGTACGGGAAGCCCACCATCCCGCCGAGAGAGCCTCCGAACTTGGCGTGATGTGTATCCAGTATCCTGCTGTCCATCATCCCGCAGGCAAAAGGAAACGACGTCTGGAGGCCGGTGATGGGAATTTAAAAAGCATGCAGTGAGTGTGGCCAACGAGTAGGGGACATGATGTGAAGGGAGGGATGAGCTGTACTTTATCCACATGAACCTCCCAATAATTAGCCCAGGCTCTGGGAATATGAGACCCAATGAGAAGCGGTAATGGACGCTGACGTCAGAGACGCGCTCTGCAAACGCTCCCCGTATCGATTGCTAATTAAAGCTGACATCCACCTCAATAAACAATATCAGAGCTGTCACAACAAGACAGGAGGGCTTTGATAAGAACTACATCGCAACTACACGGGGGACCAACCGGGAGGAAGGGCTCACTGAATCCAGGGAAGGAAAGGCTACAGGCGGATAGGTTAGGCCAGAGGCTGCCGGAGTTTTTGTTCAGTGGAGGAGCTGCAAACACGTGAATGTTGGACCAGATTAGACAGCAAAAGTGATCATATTTTAGCTAAAGCTCTTTATTATTATTATTATTATTATTATTATTATTATTGGTATCTTTTTTGTGTGTAGTATTGTTTTATCCTTATTATAGGCACATCTCCTGAAATACCAGAAAAAGGCGAAAGCTGATTAGAAATAACAATAATAACTGATAATATTTGTTGAATTCTAATATTCCTTTTTTTCCAGGGATGCCTGCAACCTCCTTTGGACTGTGGGACCCTTTCTTGTCCCCGAGCCCCACTTTGGAGCCCTCTGAGTTAGTTATGGATCATCATTTAAATGCATTAAAGCTTTACAATCAGGCAGGACGTAAAACAAACAGTGTGATTGCTGAAATATGGGCGCATTTAAAGGGGAGCTGAGACATTGCTGCAGGCACAAAGCGAAAAGTGAAACTGTAATATTTTACTGTTACAAGGCGAAAGCTTCAGTTACGACCTGCGCTGCGTTATGAACAAAATATATGACCAAATAAAGGAAGACTTCAGCTACTTAAAGACAATTCAGCACACCAGAATAAAAACACCATCCTCATATGTGCATTTCACTGTCAGGCAACCAAATTGGAAACCTCCTCCACTTGTGCAACCCCTGCACTCAATATGTGACTAGCCTAAATCCTATCTGCTCATTAGGTTTTCAAATAATTAATTCGACTTTATTTATCCCAAGTCTGCCGCTGTCATAATGTTAATCAGAGTTGAAATTTCGCACCCCACTCATTCCCTGACCCTTGGCACCCGGATTGGCATGTTGTAATAACCTGAATCTCTCAACAGAAGCTGCGATAATTGTTACCCTATTAGCATGCAAATTGTTTAATTAATATTATTATGAGGAAGTATATAATCCGCTCGTCACTTGACCCCCAAGCCCAAATAACAACCCTCTGTATTTCAATGTGTAGCCCTACATTTTAATGAACTCCTCAGAAATGATCTCGCCTATTTATCCATCTTCTTCTTCTTTTTTTCTTGGCAGCAGTGGGCTCGTCTTTGAAGCGCTCCCCTCTTTGTATTTTAACTTTAATTTTAACGCACGCGGACAAGATCCTATGAATAATTCCCCCCCCCCCTTCATTTTCTTTTTGAACATCTAAAATTCAATAATTGCTTCTCGCCGTTTCCAAGCATGCAGCCGTCCACGTTGGCTGTCACCAACTCGGCCGCACGCAGGAGCTCAGTGAAAGGCAGCCCTTGACACAGTCTCCAGAGACGTTGCATTTAAATCCGTTTTTCTACAACCGGGTGACATTGTCAGATTCTAGCTTTAATTAACCCGATAATAAGGCGAACAAGGCCAGCATTCAGCCGCGCTGCTGCCCTGCCTTGTTACGTTTTTTCTAACTGGCCCTTTTGGCAGCTGTTCACTGGGAAAGAAAATAAAAATATGTTTCCTTCCTCTAACTGAGAGTCTTTTCTTTGCAGCTGGACACGTCGTCTTCATTGCATTTACGTATTGCTGATCTGACTCAATAAGAGCACATGGGGTCCTGTGCACTAATTGATTAAGGAGATAAATTCCAGGACAAATAAGTGTTGGAGGAGAGATTATGAGTGTTTTTCTCGTTGTTATACAAAAATAGGCGCACAAAGTCACACATTAAGCTCTTTACAGGGAAAACTGGGGAATATTCCGTTTGATGCATGTAGAAAATCACAGAAAGCAACTTTTTAAAACCTTTCTAAAACAACTAAAATCAATACTTTATTTCATTTGCTGCCATTTCATTTTTCACCTTAAGGCTTAGTCACTTGAAACAGCATCGTTTGGGTGATAAAACAACCTTTTCCTCCCATTAGAGATGCGTTTAAATTCATTCTCAAGAGTGTCTGAAAGACAATATGACCAACAACACACACTGAAGCCTGGAGAGTGAGAGTCATACACAGTATCTATGAGGAGACAATGCTTTTGACTTATGGCCACTTTGTGCTCAGAGTTGTTGTTGTTTCCTGCTACTGTTACTTTATGCTAAAAGTTTATTTTATCATTGCATTGAGTGTTAATGTTGCTATAATCACTCAGGGGTGCTCTTAAGTTGGCTGTAAGTCCACAGCTCAGCACACTGATGAATTTAGGTGATGGAGCACATGGAAAACCCCCTTAAACACACACACACACACACACACACACACATACACACACACACACACACACACAGAATGACTTGAGGAATGTACTTTTGA
>JAPZEA010000009.1:8076025-8086486 GCA_029783685.1 Heniochus monoceros
GCAGATACCTCAGCACAGGAAGACCGTGAATATGGGCCCAGTGGTGAAAGTGTTGATTAATTTAAGGTAAACACGCACATGTAGACCCACTGTCTCTACAGTCATAGGCCTTTATTTATGAACAAGCATCAACGCACCACAGTAACAGAGAATAACTGTGATGCATTTTTCTGTCTCTCAAACAGAACAGATGAGACATCATCACAACAGACATCTCCTGCCCCGAATATTAGACCATTCGCTGCCTCCATCACATAAATCTGCCATCTTAATGCAGCTTAATGATGCAATAGCATCAGTTTACTTCATCGGTAAGCAAACTATTAGGCCAGAGGTTTGGGTTTTACAGAAGTTCAATATTGTTTTTTTCTATGTCACTTTAAATTTAAGGAGAGCTCAATCGAGGTCCAGCACTGATTCGATGTCACTTGTGGAAAATTACAAAGCTGGAATATTGCACGCTTGTCACGAGCTGACAGTTCGTAGATTCAAGATGAATACTTTAACAATACCACGGTCACAAAGGCTGGTTTAATTCAGGCTGAAGCAGCTTTTATTCAACTTGACGAGTGACTGAGTGACGTTCATTGTATTAGACTGGCCCTCAGTGATTATCTGTCACAATGTTTGGATTTTTGGCAGCGCGTCACATAAAGTATCTTTCCATTTTGATTAACTGCCACATTTTTCTCCATAGCAAGTAACATAATGTGTTTATACATGCTACATGTGCTGCTCTGCGTTGTGCACAAATTATCAGTTGGACTATCTGTCCGTAAATCAGTGGGCTGCAAATGACAGTTATATTTATAGTGAATGGATCTATCAGTTACCTTTTCAGTTCAGCAGTCAAAAACATGGATCATATACCTTGGCAGGCAAACAATTCATGCTACAGGCTGCAATAACCAATAAAACAATCAATCAAATCACAAATGCCTGAGACAGTTACACCGTCCATTATTTTTAAAACACACATACATATAAATGAGACATGAAATGTAGCTCCAGATCCATAAAATACAGTAGAAACCTAAAAATAATGTAAACTAGAATCACCACCTTTCGGCTGTCAAGTTGCAGTTTACATCCATGTCTGTCCAGACTCATATAATAGATGTAGTGAAAGCTTTGCGGGAATTTAATAAAAGTAATTAAGTGTATTTTTTGGTGAATGATGTATGATGTATGATTCCAGTGAATAATTCCCAGTGAGAAACCTGCTGTCTTCACTTAGAGACTATTTTTCCAGAGGAGTACAGAGGACTGATAGAGAGCTTCATCACACAGTGCAACAACAATCACCTGAAGCTCAAAACCAATGAGCTTGTGGTGGAATACAATGCTTCAAATATGGATGTTGCTGCAGAGCAGTTACAAATTTTAACGTGTGGATGCTTCACACACATCTTCAACCCAGCAGCACAGACAATCTCAGCACAGTTTCAAGGTGGACGCCCAAGAGTAGTGTCACCAATTCAACATCTGACCAAATGTGAAATATGGTCACAATCTCGCCTTCTGTTCCTGAGTTATGGTGTTGAATGTTGTCCAGAAAAGAGTTTTTGCAGAACATTATGACGTCACAGTGAATCTGACCTTTGACCTTTTGGATATAAAATTACATCACTTTGTCATTTTATCCTATGACACATTTGTGTGAAATTTTGTCATATTTAGTGTATGAATTCTTGAGCTACGGCCAAAAATGTGTTTTGTTTGTCACAGTGACCTTTGACCTTTGAACACCAAAATCTAATCAGTTCATCCTCGAGTCCAAGTGAAGGTTTGTGCCAAATTTGAAGATATTCCCTCAAGGCTTTCCTGAGATATTGCGTTCAGGAGAATGAGACACATGGACGTACAGACGGATGGACAACTCGAAAACATAATGCGATGTAGCGATGCAGAGGCATATAAAAGTAGCATTTATCAACAAAATAAGTTTCTTGTGCAAGCTAGAATCATAGAAAGATAAAACAGTGTATACAAAACATATGAAAATAAACTGTCAAAAACAATTAATGCCCATAAATAGTCAGAAAAAAAATGATGTCTAATTGTTTCTTATGTAACTAGTAAAAAAAATCAATCTCTTAAGAGAGAATCAATTAAACATCATATGTGAAAACCTGTAAATGTTTTAGCCACATTAGCTGCTCTGTGGACGGCAGCGTTGGCCAGTCAGTCCAAAACTTTGGCCTGAAGTCAAATGTCTGGATAACGTTGAAGTATTCATGATCCCCAGAGGAAGAATCCTTATCCCATCTGCCCAAAGAGAGGAATCCTCTCACAGCATGCTAACATGAGCATTTTACATGGTAACTCTACAGCTGCTAGCTGCTGACATGCTGTCATAACGATACCAGCATAGGTTTGAGCGTCGTTCTATGCATTTCATCCCTCCAACAATTTTATTTTCTAGTGTGTAATGAACATTACAGCCTTGATTAATGACTCCAATGGTTAATTGATTATTAAAATTGCCATTGATTAATTTTATATCATCGTGGCTAATTAATTTGGGCACCCGTGTACTCTTGACCTTGTATGTGCAGTTGGCGATTTGAGGGGGAGGATGAGGGGGGTGCTGCCTCCTTGTTGACAAAATGCATCCCTCTTGTTAACCTGCCGTCCCCCCCTCTCCGTCCCCTTGTAGCAGAGAGCGTGCAGGGCAGAGAGGTTGTTTAGTTCAATATGTTAGTCTAGTCTGCCTGACTCATTGATCCTTTATCTGACTGGGGTTTGTGGATCCATGGCCCCGACCACGTCTCTGTCTGCTGTCCGTGGTGCTGAAGTAGCAGACGGATTTGTAATTGTGCTTTTTTCTGTCAGTTTCATCTCATATCTATAATATTCTCTAAAGTATACAACTCAAGGTTCACGCGCAAGCATTTCATGGTCATCGTCGCACACTTAAAACTTCACCTTGTTTTATTTGAACTCGTTCTCAGCGGCTCATATCAGCTGAACGGACAGAAGCATACATGTGACACCAAATTAACTCTTGTCAGTTTCAGCGTACTGGCCAGTTGTTCCGCACAGTCTGTCCTGTTACATTAAGCGTGTGACAGATCATTTAGCCTCAGAAGAAAAATGGCGCAGTGCTCATTACCGTGCCTCACGAACAGAACACACACGTGGCCTCATTTATTTTGCGCCAGGGTATTCACATAAGCATACCTGATAAAACAGACATTTCACTGCCACCGATTTCCTTGTACTCCTCTCACAACTGTTTCCATCCTCCGCAGAATCATAAAGATCAAACAAAAACACGTCGCTATACACCATCAGGACTTAAAAGGGCATCTCAGCTCTATTGATTTCACAGGAGTCAGAAGCACTTCCAGTAGATTCCCTGAGAAGGGTTGAAATTGTATGAGAGGCTGCAGCTACAAATATTCTCCAGGTCCACATTAATTGGCTCGGGGAGGCAGGGAGCTCTGGAACAGTATCATCAGAAAGGTTGATGAGGACAGAAAGTTAGATGGTTCTCATTTAACACAGAAAACTGCACATTATACAGCGAGGGATGGTAAGGCGTAACTCTGCATTATTAATGAGCTGTCTTCATTTCAGTGCAGCTCAGAGACATGCAGTGGTTAACATTAATTACAAAACAAGTCTTTTTGAGATGTTTCCCCAGTGACAGCGAGACCCGTCTGAAACGCAGAGAGATGCTGCTTTAATAGAATGATTCAGGAAATAATGTAATCATGCATACATCATGGGCCAATCGCGTGCTAAAGCTCTAGTATATGCAACTAAATAAGCGATAGTGCCAGTTTGGTCCAGACTGAAAGATCTCAATAACTATTAGATGGATTGCTATGAAATGTTGAACAGGCATTCATGGCTTCCAGGCGGTGTATTGTAATAACTTTAGTGATCCCCTGGCTTCTCCTCAAGCACCACAATGAAGTTCACATTTGTGGTTTGAGTGAAACGTCTTGACAACTGTTGGATGGATTGCCGTGAAATGTGGTGCAGCCATTCATGTTCCCCTCAAGATGAATTCTAGTAATTTCCCTCAGCTTTTCCTGATGCGCCATCAACAGGTCAGCACTGTTCAACACTTTGATTGATCACAAAATACATACAAATTAATGACATTGCCATCCTCATCATTTGTGATAAGTGCTAAGTTGCCAATGTTAGCATGCTAAAATAAAATGGTCAACATGGGCGACATTAAACCTGCTTAGCATCAGCATGCTAGCATTGTCGTTTTGAGCATGTTAACATGCTGACGTTAGGTTTGAGCTCTAAGCTCGACTGTGCAGCCTCACAGAGCTGCAGACTCTCGTTTGACAGTCTCAACCACATTTTAAAAGTTCCCGGTGGAGTTTTTGACATTTCTGCCATCATACAAACTCCACCTTTTTAGAATTTTTTGAAGCATCTATAGACCCAACTTGCACATTAATGACATACTCCCACCACTGCTGTTGATTGTAGTTTGAATGGGGTAAATGCATTAAATGATTTATCATAAAATGCATCACTCCATTTTATTTTTCATGAAAGATACACTCCTAAAATTACATTTATAAATTACTAATTTGCAAAGTTGCAATATGTTTGTACCGAACTAATTAACTAAATCATTTCACTGCAATATCCACTCATTTCAGCTATAGAATAATTCACATTTTTATGGTTCATTTCCAGCAAATCAAAGCACTTGATTAAGGTCAGAGAAAGATGCAAATATTTAAATAAGTCGTGACCGACTTGAAGGAAGACATGATGCATTTACTTTTTCAATATTTAGCAGAAACCATCATTTTTTCATCTCAACCAAACGTCTGAACCACACACAGGACTCAGCATGCGAATCTCAGCCATGTGCTTTGTATACAGTCAACACCTCCTGACAACTCCTGTGCAGCACAGAAACCCAACACCTCCTGGACTGGAAGAAATGTTGCGAGTAAACACAATAGAGGCGGAATTTATCGCACTTTTACTCCAAAGCATACGTGACAGCAAGGTTGTTAATGAAGTCATTAGTGATATAGTGTATTTACCATAGGTCAAGCAATAAACAGCAATCTGGCTTGAGAATAGTTAAAATTTAATTTGAATGGGCTTCAGCAGTCCCTGCAACAAATAGCTCTAGCAAAGCAGCTCTATCATTCTGGAGACATTGTAATTCTGGAAATATCCAGCAGCCACAATCCTTAGCTCACACATAGAGACTGTCAGCTTGTTAACTTCCCTCTCCCCACTGACCAAGGATCAAATCCTGACTGAGCCTTCCCTCCTGTGTCCCCCCTCTCCTGTGTCCTTTTGTACTTTCCCACCATCTAAGTGAAGAGTAAAACTACTAACGGTTTGTAGACTGTCCACCCTCCATTTATAAATATCCTTGACTGTCACATTGCTGGAGGCTATAATGTAAACCCAGAGAGAACTTCTAAGAGCTCCATTGTTGATGAAAATTCAAGAGATCTGCTTGTATGTCGGTGAGGTGCTGCTGTAAAACTGCACAAACAGCATTCGCAATGTCACAATGTTATTAACATGAATGGATGATAAAACATTTTTATTTTAGCTGCCTCACACATGTTACCACAGCATCACAAAAAGCCTTTACACACTTGATTTTATGTCCAGCTGCTGTAAATTCATCAAAAAACACGCAAAATGGGCAGAATAAGCTCTAAGCCTCATCTGAGAATGTGCAGTTTAGGATTTCAGAGGCTTTCCCGTCTGTCTGACTGTCTTCATTCCAGTCTGTGGACGCCTTCCCGTGCCACATGTTAATGTGACAGCTCGTAGCTCAGCTCAATTCAACGTGTTATTGTTCAAGGAGAGCAAGTGTCAGTCATTTCCCTCTGCAGACCAGACCATGAATAATTGTTGTTTCAAGGAAAACAAGAGCCCAGTGTTGAAATGACAGCGATTAAATAGGTTTTGATTCAAGGTCAAATACATTATGCAGCTTTTTTGCTCTTTTATTTTGCAGTACTGCAGGACTCTATTGTCCTGCCATGAATCTGTTTTGATTCTATTATGTGGCTGAGGAGAGGCCTGATGTTAAGAAGCTCTTCCTCTGCGAGACATCTGGCTCACTCGCTGTGTTATTTTCAACCAATTTGTCTTCAGCAGAATTAGAAAAATAGATGCTTGATTCTCAGAGCACCAAATTGTTATTCACCTCTGTTCCTCACCTCGCTGAATTGGCCGCAGGATTGCTGTATTCGTGTGGACCGCTCTTTGTTAACTCTTAATGGACTTTCAAGGCGGCGGGCCTCTGTTGCTGGTGATTAATGATCACATGTCATTACAGCTGTAATCTAAGTGAGTGATACTTTAATAATGGAGCAGCCTCTCCAGCGGATTCTGGATCTACGCCGTCATATCAAGAATGAGGGAGATGCCATTTTTAGGAAGCGCTGTGGCGGAGACATTATGAGAATCACACGGAATAAGAACATTTTCTCAGCACAGTCTACCTGAGAGACACAAACTGTTAATGGGTTTCGATGGCAGAGGAGCACGTCTGCGTGTGGTATTGGCTTTTGGGGACATTTCAGGACAAACGCTTTGTATGAAACACGATTTCCTCAAGTCGGTGTGGGAAGAAGTATAGAGAGAAAGTCTGCAAACGAAGAGATCTGAAAACCCTCAAAGCAGCACTTGACTCATGATTAGAAAAAATATTGAAAAAAATATTGAACCATGGAAGCAAAATGAACTTAGACAAGACAGAATCCAACTATTTGAAAGTGATGTGTGTGTCCAGCTTTGCACGGTATTTGCATTCACTGTGTGTGTTCAGTACTACTTTGCCACTCTTGACAGCACAGTTTTTGCATGTTTTGTGTGGCTATAATTCAGGCTGAAATAATGTCATGAACATAAAGCTGCAGTTTTAATTATTTTACGATTGTGTGCTGGATATTATCTGACTTTGCAGTAGCTCTGCTGAAAGTTTTGAACTACTTCTTGGAGAAAATAGCAGCTTTTTTCTTCCTAAACCAAAGCCTTTTATGTATTAAGGACTGTGACCATCATTGCTCTGCATGCTGCTTACTGTGATAACACACTGGCAATGAGAGCCCAGGAGACTTTTTCTGATAATTTACTGTGTAACCGTTGTGTTGTTAAATTACTCCTGAGACCGAACAAACACAGCATGTAATGGATACTTTGATTCAGGCCTCTCCCTGGTCAGCCCACGGGCTTGCGTATTATTTAATGGGCAGGATTCATTATTAGTCCTTGTAATGACAAATATTTGTTGTCTGGCGGGAGGTAAAGGCCTTCTCTAAATCTTTGCCCCTGCATAAACACTCCACATTGTGATTAATGGTTTCTAAGGTGAAGCCCAGTCAGATCAGTGTTTGCCTGAAATCTTCCAACTCATTAAACTCTTTTATTACCATGATTGATTATAATAGGATAGATGCCGATTCACATGCAACATGTAAAAACCACATGTGCCTAAAGTTTATGTGAATATATGTGAGGATGATCAAAACGTGAGGGACTTGAATGTTGCATGTGCAGCTTTCTCGCATGGCAATTTTGTATTTACGCTGCAAACATATACTGAGAACTTGTCTTGGATCTCACAATATGCAACATTCTGTTTTAAGTTCAAACCACAGTGAAATGACAGTAATAAATTCTGAGTTCATTGATCGTTCACAAGGAGATGATTCAAAGCTGACCTTTACTTGTTCTGATGGTCTGCATCCCAGATGAACCTGCGTCGCTCTTCAGAAGTTGAAGTTGTTCAAAAAGACACACTCGTCTGGAGCTGAACAGTCCGACGGTTCGCTTCATTGCTTGTCTTCACACTACCGAAGAAATTATGCATGTACTGTAGGTGATGCAGCAATTTGCAGCTTTTTTATTTATATGTATGCAGTGTCACATACAGGGGATGGATCTCTGCAGTCTGAAATGTAACGCGACAACCATGCACCAAATAGCTTCTAATGTCCAATCTTTGTTTAGTTTGTGTGTCAGGGAGGATTTGATTGGTCGTTGTTTGGATTCTGAACTGATTTTATACACTTATAAAAAACGTATTTGTTGTTTTTGCTCTGGCAACCGTGGGATGTAAGGAGGATCTGGTCGTCTGTCAATTATTATCTGTGTTTGAAACAATGGGAGATTTTTGCCCTTTTGTGTTGATATCAATGCTCTCTGAACAAATCATATTATACTCGTTGACCCTCAATGTTTGTTCCAGCGCCATCAACAGGCCGAAATGTATTTTCATGGAGAAAATATCAAAAAGTAATACTCAGGTTGACATGAATGTTACTGAGTATATTCAAGCTCCCCACAGGATGAAGCCTTTCTAGATTGGATTATGATTTCCTCTAGTCCTAAGGGACTCCTGACTCTTGTTTCTCCTGTCAAAGCTGAAATGTTTGGTGAGGCTTTCAGGTACATGGCGGACATGAGCTGCGGTGATTTAGCTGAGGTACGACTATCAGAGTCTAATGCAGTCCTCTGTTAGCGCTGTCACTGAAAAACATAGATGAGAGGTCAAGTTACTGCTAATGTTGCATCACCGTCGACTTGAAACACAAAAGTCAGCTTCACGAAGGGTTTCACGACTCAAACTCACAGCCACATGAACCTCTGTGTGTCCTGTTTTTGGATGAGGTTTTCTCCAGACCTGTGTGAACCTGATCAGACGGAGAATTGGCTGTCTGTAGGGGCAGAGCCTGTAGGGCTGAACAAGCTCATCCATCCTCATCGTTCAGCGCATACAAAACATGAAAATGTTTAGTTTGTTGAACACCGCAGATGAATGACTAAACCTTGTCATGAGGGAAATACTTCTGGGCAACTTACAGATATTAACAGGCTGGTAAAAGTCAAAGAAATTACTATTTTACAGTGAAATCCATTGCTGATGCTTTAGGTATATATATTTCAAATGCTGCACACATGCTTTAATTTTCAGAGAAACAATATGACCGTAGTGGTCTTGAGCTTTACTCGTGATTGGCCTATAAGAGGCTAATTGTTGTCCTGCGTTTGCTCTGCTGCTGTAGAAAGTGTAACATGTTCTCCCAGTGGAGCTGCACACTGCAGGAGAATGGTGTATCTGGGTTTAATGGGGAGTCCTGGTACTCAAAGACAAAGACATCCATGTTTGTGGCTTATTCCACCATAATGATATAGCAGTGTCCAGAGGGAACTAAGCGTAAACTCCAGAACTCATGCCTCCACTGCGCCAACAGAGATAAATTGTTAAACGAGATAGCCAGCAGGTTCTTTCAGGGTCACGACAATATGCAGACCAGCGTTCAACACATCGCAGCTCATTAATGAGTGGCAGCGGCTGCTTTCCGTTGTTGACCCTACCTGTTGAACTACCTGAACAGAACAGCTGCAGAAGGATGCTTGTTCATGTCTTGCTTTCTGTTTTATACGGATGGGTCGATAAAGCTAGCATAAAACATTGTGTCAAATCATTACAGACCAGAATCATTAGAATAGTAAAAAGTGGCGAAGTGGCTAATTTGTGTTATACTTCGTAGCCCAAAATTCCAGTGAAGAAGCCATGTTTAATAATGAATGCATACAATAGTGAACATGATTAATTTCAGTATTTGCTTCATCTGTTTTCATAGAGGACATTATTCTGCAGTACACCACGCTGAAAAATGTTATACACACACTGCAATATACTGTAAAGGCTCCCTGTTGGGAATGGACCCAAATCAAAAGCTTCACAATAAAAGGAACACCATGTGCACACCCATTAGTGGCTGCCTTCCAGCCATTTTCTGTGACTTCCTGTGATGTCCCGCCTCTGTTTAAGCAGATGGAGCAATGTGTTTTTTGCTTTATATACATAAGAAACTGCCTCAGCTGTGTCACAGTGTACACACGTTGAAATAATCATCACAAAGCAAAAATGATACTTGAGGGTTAATTAATAATGGTGCTAGTACAATTTTAAATTAGCCTCAAATTACAATAGAATGTCACACATACCATTTCTACGTCTATATTAAATGCAAACCTATCTATATAAAACAAAATGTGCTGTTTTTACAGAAATCACCAGCAGGAATTGTGTAATTACAGCATCAAATGCACTGCCAAAGCATCCACAACAAATTAGCTTTCAACCATCTTCTCCTATTTGACCGGGTCTCATTTACAGCACTGAGCAGATCTTCCACACCTGAGTTCATTTTCACAGAGTGATTAAAATGTCACAGCCGAGCCTGTAATGCATCCTGACTTCAAGTTTCACCAAGAAATGTGAAGAAGACTGTGAATTACACCAAAGAATTTAGTGTTGATTGAGTGAGAAGGTGGTAATCAATCAGAGCACTTCACTCAAATGTCAGTTAATCAAGGTGTGTGTGTGTGTGTGTGTGTGTGTGTGTGTGTGTGTGTGTGATACCTCAGGTTGCCTTTGTTGGTGGCATACTTGATGTGGTTACAGATGTAATTGTACATTCCGTGAGC
>JAPZEA010000009.1:8253563-8270887 GCA_029783685.1 Heniochus monoceros
AAATGGGAGGCAGAGAGAGGGGGAATGACATGCAGGAAAGGGCCAGCCGAGCCGGGAGTCAAACCGGGGCCACCTGCGGCGAGGACTATAGCCTCTGTACATGTGGCGCCAGCTCTACCTATTGAGCTAAACGACACCCATGGATCTATATTTAACTTATTGATATATTGCAGTAGAATATAATAGGACTTTATTAAATCTAAAACTGTTTAAACAGGTAAGCATGTTATATTGTTGGTTGACAAAAAAAAAATTCCTTTGAAGGGGTGCCATGCCCTAAAAAAGCATAGGAACCTGTTAAGGGGCTGAGGAAATGGCTGGATTCCAAATGCAGAACACAGACATTGATGATTGGAAGAAAAAAGGATGATGATCAGTGAGAGATGTTCTGTGTCGATCCAGAGAGGAGCGGACAGGTAGTTGAGGTGAGTCAGCAGGTTTTTCTGTTGGTGGACTGGAGCTGGGCAGGCTTAGGTTGAAATACAAGGAGACGATCCTGAGACACGAGGAGAGTAGACTTACTTGGAAATCAGGCAAGGCAAAACTCTAGAGCACAGAACAAAGCACTAAGAGAGCAAAGCGACCGAGACGTGTTTCCAGGCCAGCGGGTGCCACAGTCTGGCAAAGACTGCTGAGGAGACCTGAGTTTTTATCCTGTGCTTGATGAGTGCGGACTGGCTGCAGCTGTGGTGGCTGATTGGCCCTGGGAGCAGGTGGAGGTGAGCCGTGATTGCAGGGAACCGCCCAGACACACACACACACACACACACACACACACACAGGGACAGGGACAAGGACAGACACAAGGAGAGACTAACATGACACCAAGGGACAGGGGGAAAAAATACAGTGAAACACAAGGAAAGGGGGGAGGAGGGAGGCTTCCGAACAGAACCATTGCTCTACATATTATTAAATGAATATTTAAATATTTTTAAATTAGTGAACAGAAAATGAATAGATTCAGATATCACTAAATGTACATTTACAATTAAAAGCCAACAATGAAGCCTAATATTAGCTTTTCTGTTTTGTATAATTCAAAATGTAATGTTGAGGTCTTGGCTGTTGACTAAGAAGTTTGTCAGATATCAGTCTCAGCACTTATAACATGATTAGCATTTGCTATATATTACAATGTTACTTAAATACATGTAATGATTAATGGATTTTTAAAAGAACTCCGCAATAAATACTGAATTTTATTTCCACCCCTAGTTTTTAGAGTGGTCGGTTGTCATGAAGCTCGCTTATTAAATCCAGCTGACAATGGTCCAATTAACAACCTCTCACTTACTGCATGACTGTACATGACAAGCTGAGCTTCTTACAGGATATAAACACATACTATGACATGGAAAAGTCCCTTTTTTCTAAACTGATGATTAAATAAAAATATGAACGCATCCATCAGTCAGATGGGATTGAAAACTGTGGAAAAGGCCAGTAACTGGTTCTGATTTTGTATATATTATAGTTTTCTTAACAGATAGATTAGCTCCCATTTCTAAATCTTAATGTAGCTCTGTTGTAGTTTTTTTTAATCACCTGTAAGTCTGTTATTTAACTTCGGTGCTTTACATCTACCCTTTGGCCTTTGGACTTGAATAATAACAGGCAGATAATTATCCGGGCTGTTTTGTATGCATTAAATGAAGAGAAGTGATGTTTGGGCTGAGAAATCATGCAATAGCCTCAGCCTTAAGCAAAGTGGTTGGCAATATCAAGATGCTTATCTGTAATTTAACAGTGAAATGGGTTTTGGGTTGAAGGAGATAGAAATATTAGGTAGCTTTAAAGCTGTGTTATTTAAGGGAACAGTTTCAGTGCCACTGACAGCACTCACTCTCCCAGGGGGAGCCAGCGGGGAGAGAAACTGAGGGCAGTTATCGATCCAGTGATCTGCTCTGCATGTGGGCAGGGAGTCACAAGTGCAATACAGTCCTTTATTTCCCACTAACCTACATCAAATGGTTTTATGGCAGAAGGAGGCAGAAAAGCTTTAGAGTTTGCAAGGAGGTCAGAGCTGCGTCCAGCTCCCTGGTGCAGGAAATGGCTTCACGCCAAGCCGTGAGAGCAGCTCTGGATGCTGCTGTTGTTGACTTTCTGTCACACCTTTCTCATCTGTCCTGCCCAGTGCAACATCTGCCAGAACCTCAACAGGATCGAAATATTTCATCAGGGACAGATGTTCCCCTACTTATACCAGAGCATTTACGGTAAATGACCTTTAGCTGAAACTGAGCTCAGTGCTGGCTTCGCTAACTGGACTTTTTCAACAAAATGACTTAAGGACTGAATTTAAGTCAGAGAAGTTGGCCGTCATTCCCACAGAGTTGCAAGATAAGGGTGCTGTTGGTCAATACTTTTGATATTGTAAACAATTCCAATGTGTCTTTCATTACTTTCTGACTTCCTTATCCTATCTTTGGCACTGAAGCCCATTTTTACTGAAAATATAAATCTTTAATTAATTAACATTAAGGGCCCTAAAAGCATTTCAGTATTCCCAAAGCATTTCAGTATTCACAAAGCATTTCAGTATTCCCAGCAGAAACAGGATGTATTGGGAACAGCGTGGCTCATTAATGTATTGTAATAGTTTTTTGGACAACAATGGAGCCCTATGGCAGAGAGGAATAAGATATATTAGGCTTTATCATGGAATCTGCTGACAACAAGAAAAATATAAAATATCACCAGACTTATCGTTTACATTTCTTTTCTGTTTTTGTTTTTCAGTCATTAACAAACAGTTTAGATCATAGTGTAAAAGTGTGCAGGTAGATTGTTCTTTGCAAGTTTGTCAAACAAAGAGGCCTTTGAATGTACTGAACTCTAAACATATATCTTCATTCACCTTTTTGGGAAAGTTTGCTACACATGAGGAGTGTTGTATCTGTTTGTACTATCTGTGCAAGTAAGGCCAGGAACAATACATGAGAATAACTGTGAGGCAACGCACGAGGAGGAACTAAATTAATAATGAAGCTACCACAAAACAGATTCCTTCCTTCATTGCGCATTATCAAACCCCTCTCCCTCCCAGCCTCCACCCCAGTCCCTCACCACACACACACACACACACACACACACACACACACACACACTGCCGCCCACAGCTCCTCCTGCATTCAGCATCTGAAGCTTTTCAATGGCGATTAGTTTGTGCACAAGCGTGCAGGAATGTATTTCATGTCTCCTTTTGCAGCTTCTGCCACTTTCAGCACACACGTGGCCCATAAATGCGTTGTTGCTGTGAGGCTTGCCTGACAGCTGTAGGCGCTGTACACATAAACATCAGCTGAGAGCGATTTAGTGACTGTTAATAAGAGCAGCGCAGACTCCACAATAGAGTTGATTGTGTTTCCTCTGAGATGGTGGACCTGTGTGCCGCTGTTGGTCTTGTGTGTGCCTGTAAAGGCACTCATGCATTACAAGGGCTTGACCCAGATCACAGATAGACATGATAATGCATGACAGGTTGTCCTTTTGAAAGCCCTGTGTCCTAAAAGGCAGACTAACCATTCACGGTCTCCATGTCTGATACCCTGACGAATAAAGAGTCTGCTTCAAACGCCCGAGTCTCCCTTTAAATTTCACTGTTTGTTTATTCTATCAATCTATAAAACAAATCGACACTGTGTTTCTTATGGCTGCACCCTTGCATCAGATAGAGGTACTCCATGTGTCTTGTGCATAATTTTAGATATATTATCCTCCATATCAGAATATGTTTGGCATCATTAGAAACTTTAACATTCCCACTGTAATTTCAAGTAAACTCAGATAAACTGGGACAGAGCAGAGTTCACGAGAGGTCATATAGGAAAATGTCCTCAGACTGAGCTCTCACACTAATGTGTGAGACTTGAGGATTTTGTCTTCGGACATGTAAACATTATATTCACAAAAGGCCCAGACTAGACCTTATTTCAGTCACAAGAAGCTCTAAAAATACTCGGAGGATGTGCTCGCATACCAGGATGTCAACTTAAGCACAGTTTCCATGGCATCTGCGAGCCTATTCAGATTATATTTATTCATTATACATGGGGACGTGTGAGCATGACATTAAAGTTGCATATGAACAGCTTATCCCAAAGACTTTAAAGGCGCTCCTCACCAAACAAACAAAGATCATGTATTATTCAAATAATCTCATGTCATCAAACTGTACCACAAATTCCTCTGCTTTGAGGTATTCAGAGTTAATGAGGCTGAATTTATCCTCCGAGTGGTGTCATCTGAGGGGCACATGCTCCATGTGGAGGGGAAGTGACAGTTCATCCTGGTATAACATTTACATTTCATAGTTCAGGACTAGCAACTCTGTGTGACATCGTGAACATTAATCCAACAGTCTGGCGGCTCCGATGATCTTTAGTCCACAGGATTTTAGTTGTTTTCATTTTGTGCAGTTATTAATGTTGAGAGTTTGTGGAGTTGAAACACCAGCAGGCCTGCAGGGCAGCTAATACTGTGGGCTGGACCGCTCCTCAACTTCTCTAGAGGTACAGTGAGCATGCTGAGCAGAGAAAAGTGTTCTGCTAAAGTGAAATCATTCAAAATGCAACTGTGTGAAATGCTGAAGCCAAGCAGTACTGTGGCCCTGAGAGCTCAACGCGCTGCAGCTCAAGAAAACACACCCAAATAGACCAAACTCAGGCAAATGAATAAAACATCTTCATCAATTTCACAACGTATGTGCAGCATTTCATTTCAGAAAAAAAACACTGCAAAGGAAGAAAACATACGAAAACATACAGAAACATGTTGCAAATACAGAAAACACAACCAAATACACAAACACTGTCACACAGGATCAAAAGGCAATAAACTGAAACTAGTGAACAGATTAACAGCAAATATCTGCAACAATGTTACAACAAAAAACTTAGATTGTTTGCTCCTTCTCAAACACCACTGATCCTTGACTTCAGTCACTTCATGTGTCCCAGGTGTGTCCGGGCATGCTCGTTTAAGTGAAACTGTTTTTCCTATTGTGTTCTGTGCAGCTTGCAGCTGTCCTGCGTCTGCTTCTGTTTTCTGTTTACGCAGCACATTTCTGTGTTTGTTTGTGTTTCCTGTATTTTGTTGTTTTCTGTATTTGGTTTTGTGTCTTTTTTAGATTTATAATTTTTTTTCTATATAAGCTAATGTCTGAAGCTTTTGTGTATACTGTGAAACATCATTTGAATATTTCATGTTTCCTATTGTTAAGTCATGGCATGGTTCTACATATTATAAAGATTTCATAGAAAAGTACTTAATAGTTTCTACTTTCATAGTTAGATTTATAAAATTTCAATCAAATAAGTGCAAATTTAAAATGCATTTTAGGCATAACCAGCAGCTGTAATATCGGTAAGGCACATGCTACATGTTAAGGCTGTTATTCAATCAGTTAATTTTGTTTTGTAGAGATTTATATAGCCTAGCCATTAGAGAAGCATGTATTGTATTTACTAAAAGCCTGAAATGGTGATTTTTGTAGGAATCTAGCCTCTTGACCTTGTCTAGAACATATCGGCCTCTAACTCGAAAGTGCCTTGCCTTAGTTGAGAAGGTTATGTATAGAATTGTCAGAGCAAACACAAGTAGTTGAAGCTTGTGCACAGGTTTCTGCATAATGTGTCTTGTTTAACTTCGCAGAAGCATTGACATGTTAATTACTATATATGTACATAGAAATATATGCCAGTGTGTTTGGCCCAATCTCATTAAGTATTTCTGCGGAAGATAATTGAAAACAAACATTGTCAGTGCCTGTGTCCTGACTTCAACCTTAGAAACAAACCTCCACTCCCCCCTCCAACTACCCGCCCACTCATTCCCTGGTCATGGTGCTCTTTTGGTGCAGCTTCAGTCTTTGAAATTAGGTTTTTCAATTTAACGTTTTGGGAGTATGCAAACAGAGGACACATGAATTTGTAAAGCAACCTATAAAAATGCTTTTTAAACAGTTCTGCAATTTTGTTTCATTGTAATAATTCTGCAGTGATTGAAGAATCTGTAGTTAGCTTGTAAGTTGGATTTTGCATAGGATTTGTGCTTAGGTTCCTCTAATTGAAATGACCTTCTACTGTGTTAAAAAATCTTTTTATTCTTGCTTTAAATTCAATAGAAAATCATGTATCTCCAGGTACACCTTTTGCTACTTATAAATATGGGAAGATGCATTGTTTACATTCACATAAATGACAATTAAGCAACTCAGAGGAAAAATATCAAGAAAGGTTATGGTATTTTAGTGTTTTCATGATTATATTACAGCATAAAAGGCAGCCTAAACACTTCTGGTATTGCATGTTATGCGATTTATTAACCAGCTACAAAAAAGAAGAAAAAAAAGTTCGCACTGTGTCACACTGCCAGAATATTTGTATTGACTTATTTTTAGTGTAGTAAAGGCTTAATAACTTCTGCAAGCTTCGCTGCTACTGGAAAAGGTATTAATGTAGTTTCTTGTTATACATTTAGATGTTTGAATGTTGTTGTGCATCCACAGCTCAGATTTCAGAAACTATGAAATAATCTGTCTTCTGTATCTAACTTGACTAAATCTTTAATTTGATTGAATTATTCATTTGTAAATGCATTGGAGTCAAAGTTTCATTACTTTTGTATATCACTTAGAATGATGTCACAGACCTGTACTGCTGGAGATTGTCCCTTTTTTGAACTGATTGAAGGTTAATGTATTTCTGTTGGATTTCTTTTCACCCATACACTGGATAGCAGTGTATGATGCAGTTAATTTCACAGGGTACTCTAGTCTACTTTGATTTGCCTGTGAAGCCAACTAAATTAATGATGTCTAGTGTGATCATCTAAAAATGAACCAAAGTGGTGTTTTAGTAGCTGTCCAAATATGTATTCTAAAGGGAAAATTTACCCTCGAACAGAATTCAAACGATTGCTCTCGGTCGGATCGGCCTGTGGTTGTGAACAGAGCCGGGTCTTTCCCAAAGTTGAGTCAAAGATGTCAGGTCAGAGCGCCGAGGCCATCCAGGTGAACCGAGACAGAGTCCAGCATTGTGAGTGGCAGGAATTCTGTTTTTGGTTGGATTTTTGCTTTGATATTTCATTCAGTAGGACATATATCCTCTTAGTGACTAAACAACAGGACTATGCTAATGGATTTTGCTTACAACATTAATGGACTTGAGCCCATTTTTTGCAGTTTTACCAAAGACCTGTACTGTTGTTATTTCTTTTGTACTACATTTCATCATTCGTTTTATTTCAGTAACTAAATTGAGTTTAAAAAAAAAAGTAATCACCTAGTACCTTAAATAGATAATGTTCATTAACAGTAATTAATGGCATCTTTTTCTATCTAAAGTTAGCTATAGTGAGTTGATACACAAATGATCAAAAATGCATGGGTCAGATCCTTACAAAATGTGTATTTGTATATTTGAGTTTGTGTTAAGTATACATTGACGTTTATGGCAGGTTTGTGCAATACTGGCTAGCACATGCTGACCTTAAGCGAGTATTCAGTGTCAGTTTAATCGTTGTCTACAGTGAAGGAATGTCAAAGGTGTGACATTTGTGCTTCTGAAGTGGCCATATAAACTTCACTACAACTACTGTTCTGAAGTTTTTTCTTATTATTTTGCTTAATTACATAATCTGAATCAGTCTGGAAATTGATGGTTATGCATTATATGCTGTTATGATCGGCCTGCAGTGACTGTAAGGTGCTTTCTTTCTATCTGACTCTTTGTTTTCTATTTCTTAAAGCCGTGGTCCAAATTAGTTTTTGGGGGTTTTTTTTGTAAAATTACAGGGGACAGATGATGATTGTGACAAACATTTATGGCAGATACAGACATCATTAAAACTGAGTTGTTGTTATGATAAGTTGTTGTTGGCCTTCAGTCTCTCTAGTGGTCTGCTCCCCCCAGTTCAAGTTTTCTGAAAACAAATGAAACAAACATTCACTTGGTAAACACAGCTTGCATTTCTTTACCTTTCTTGATATTTGTTAAATTTATCTCTACCTGACCAATTACACTTTCAAGTACATCTGTGCCTTTAATAATTATGTTGATTGGTATTGAGAATATGTCTCTGAGACAGTGTTTGCTCTCAGTCAGATGAAAAAATCTAACATGTTTAATTAGAATCAAAATTCCAGTGCCTTACACTATCTTTGTGGACCACAATGTGATTGCTAAATGACCCTGCACATTCAGGCCACTTGAGCTGAAAGGAAAAAAGGCTAATCTAGTTTAACAGCGGGAAGCAAAGGTTAAAACTGATAATTGTCTGTCTCAGTCTGTATTTGCCATACCATTCAAAAAAAAAAAAGCAATATTTAACCATTGAATACACAATTTTGATCTCAATTAGTCATTTGGCACCAAAAACTCAATTGTTTGTAAGGAAAAGCACCAAATAGGAAGAATCTTGTAAATGAACTGTAATAGATGTATCATTATGCTCTGCATTGGAATAGTTTAATCTATTTTGCATTATTGTTAGTTGTTGTGTTGTCTTTTTGTTTTTAATATTATGAAAATGGAGCCTGAAGATTTATGCAATCTTGTACATGTATATGAGTATGATGTATGGAGCTGTTCAAATTAAGTAAAATACTAGTACAACACGTGTTGTCAAAAGTAAATAATCTGAATGTGGAACTAGTTGTTCCATATACTTTAGAAAATTTCAGTAGAAATGTTATTTTAACATTTAAGCCCTGAAATATTGAATGTATTGTTCTAAATTAGATATTCAATGAATAGGTCACTGGATATTATGGAGCGCAGTTAATTCATTATGATGTAGCATCTAGTTGTGAACTGCTATTCAATAAAATTTATTAGAACTAAAACAAATGCAAGTTTTCAAGTTTCTATTTGTCAGCATAATGCGGATATATAAGGAAGGAAATGTGTTTTTCTCAGGGTGATACAGTGATTTAATAGAGAATGTGTTAAATCTGAGGAAACTGCATTTCATGGATTTATTTGCTTAATGTCAGTGGGTTTAGACATTATTTATAGATTATAAAAAACATGTCCCTTATTTTGTGACAAGCTGTATGGATATGTAGGAAATTCTCTACTGATAATTGTAGAAATTATTCTGTTGGTATATTCGTATTTTTTGTGTTGTGAACACAAAAATAGGTGCAAGTCTTAGAACACTAGATTTTTCTTTTCTACATTGAGGATTGTGTACCGCATATTTTCTGTAGTGTATTACTAGTTTGTTAACACTTGTTAAATTGTTACACTACAGTTATGCAATGGTTTACAGAGTTCACAAAATTATTTTTATCATCTTGAGAATTAAAATAATTTTTCATCTGAAATGTGTGAATACTCTTTGTCTCAAATGCAACTGACAGAATAAAGTTGTTCAAATGCTGCTCGTGCCTCAAAATGTAAGTGGACACCAGAGGGGAAAGGTGACTTTATGGGAAAAGACAAACATTACATCAAAGTGAGATGAAAAATATTAATATTATCTAAAACAAGTCTTTGCTAAACAAGTACACATAGTACACATGTACTATGTGTGCTAGTACACATTAAAATGCAAACTTGTGGAGCTCATCGTTTGGAAAATGTGCTTGTACATGTGCGCCCATTTCATGGCACAATGGTATGACAGCTCTCAGGTGATAAGGCATCAAACAGGTAGCATATCAGCTGCTTGGCCTGGAGGAGAGAACACAACATAAGTGCAAAGGTGACTGAATAAACAAGCAATATTTCATGACCACTCAGTAAATCTTAACACAGCAGCTAAATCCACAATTCATATTAATCTATTCATCATAAAGGCCTTGCAGAGAAAGCTTAATTATATTCATGACTTACTGCTTTCTCGCTCTCAGGGTAGATGATCATTTCCCCCACTTTTGCTAGGTCTGGCTTCTCCATGTAAATGCTAGCATAATGAAAAGGAAAAGGTTATTTTTATGTAAATATTCTATGTGTTTGCACAGTAGTTTTGAGTTCTTCACACCTCTCAAGAATGGAGTTGAAGCAGGTCACAACTGTTTCGCCTTGCAGAGCCATGATGAGGCAGGGTGCCGTGGAAAGATGAGCCATCTATAAAAAGGCACAGGAGAGCGCAGGGGGAATCAGCTGCTGATTGCTCTATTTGTACGAAAGTGAGCTCTAAAGCAACTTCCATCCGAGCCAGATCTCTCACCCTCTCATTTCCTCTTAAAGACACCTTCAGTGTCTGAGTGATATGTCTCTTCTGCTCATTGCCCAGTTTGCTCATCCTCCCCGCCACCAGATGGCAGCCTGACCTCAGCAGCTGCTCCAGCACGTCCAGCTGGGATGGCATCTGGCTGAGGGGTGGAGTGTTTAAGGGCATCAGCAGACAGGTTGTCTGCCAGAGAGCACTGTGTATCAGGGACCCTGGTACCAATAAACAAGCAACACAGGACATTTGTTTTCTGCATGGTTTACAAAGGTCATCTGGAACTGAGTCATATTTCAACATCCACTCCAGAGGAGTCCCTGCCAAAGTCACAATGAATGATTAGATCATTTAAAGGGATCCATTTTGTTTTAAGAAATGATTGAACCATGCAATGCTCACTGCTTTGAGTTTAAAGTGAGTTAAGTGTAATGATATACTCAGGAGAATGTGCATTCCTCTTGATATGACTGCACCACTAATGCAACTTGAATATAGGGCATAGCCTAGTTCTGCATACTTTAAAGCAATGCTCTTTACAGAAATTATTAACACATATAATTGTCTGTTTATGAAAATAAAAAAGACTAGTGGTCCAAACCTCCATTTGGTCCTGATGCCATCGAAGGGGACAGACCTTCCTGGGCCACGGGGGCCAGTGTGCGGCTCTGTTCACCCTCCACTGAGGCTAAAGGGTCTGAGCACATGTAAAATATCTGTAACAAGAAACCAAGCATAAACACAGAATGTCTGGCGTTTATCAGTCAGAGACACAACCCGAGTACTAAGTCCTCTGTGTGACACGTGTACCTGCTCCTGTCTCACTGTGCTGGTCTCAGTACAGCAGAGCCCCTCTGGAAAAAGCCTCTTCACATCCTGAATTGCTTTCTGATTTGAGCCTGATCCTGAAACATTGGTTGCCAACATTTCAGACACACAGGAAGGTAAGGTTATCTGTATTCATATTGTGGCATATTCATATATGTGCACCAGCATGTAGTACAAGGCACTGACCATAGATGCCCTCGTATGAATGAGCCATGTCATGACAGGTCGTCCACAGGGACAAGTCCTCTTGGCCGAGCACATCCAGCAGTCTCTTCACAGCATTGTCCCCCTCGAGGCAGACAGCCAGTGAGGCGCCAGAGCACATGTACTCCACATGGGCCTCCGAGTCTGAAGGGTCCTGCACACAACACTGCATGAATTATCAAGGCTTATGTTTTGCATGACAGGAAAGCTTATCTTTCAGTCGCATAATCATTCTCAGCTACACTTTCTGCAGGCAGCAGTGAGCTAGCGTTGCTTCTGTCCAGCGTCACCACACGCAGGCCCACCACGGTGAGGCCGCTCAGCTGCAGCGTGCGGATCATTTGAGCCAGAGCGTGATTCCAGACTCCTGGCTTGAACAGGCACACAGTGAGCAGCATCTGTGGATCTGAACAGACAGTTTGCATGATACTGTTACACCAATGATTAATATTTAAACATACGTTAAATATTTTGAATAGCCAGCATTATATTCCCGGCCTGAAACCATTAAAAGGTTTATCTTTTGATTTTGACATCAACATTCTAACAGAATGTGCCACAAGTTCATCAGTTTAATTCCTACAATTAAAAAAAGCTCCAATGATGAATAACAATGTGAAATTTAATTGGTAGAAATCTACTTTTTGATATCACTACCATAACAATATCAAACAAGTACCTTTTGTACTGCAGTTTTGGAGCAGAAACTTCAGAAGTGTGGTTATTCTGTGGTCTGCAGAGGAAAGAAGTGGAGCGATGAGCCTATTTCCAGTTTATACAGTCCACATACACAATAGTATCTGCTTGTTTCTCCTTAAATGTTGTTACAGGCTCAAAGACTTCAAACTGGGCCATCCCTCAAGAGATTTGATTTTAGACTTCTGATCACATGTTTTATACGGCACTCAACAAACCTACCAGGGATCATCTCATGTTCAAAGAAGAAGAGGGAAGCTTGTCTGAGAGCCACTTCAGGTGTGGGTGACATCAGGACGCTGAGGTTACCAGGGTAATCGTGTGGTAGGAGCTTCCTCAGCGAAGCAAAAGCGTCTCCCCTTCTAAGAGCACACACCAGGACAGGAGAGGACATCAGGTTGTCCAGGCTGTCGTGACAGAGCTGCTCTCCCACCTCGTATGGACTCAGTTCCTGGGCCTGAAGTCGGGTCAGTGCCGGCAGGCACTTCAGGCCAAGCAGCTCGAATCCTGCATGTCGAGGGTGAGTGAGAGAATTCTGATGAAATAATCCACTAATTCATTCATTAAACTGCGTCGGCTGCTATGTGTATTTGACAAACATTTGTTTACTGCCACCTCCAGTTCCGAAGCCCAGGACAGGCTGCGCTGTCAGAAATACAGCTGAACTTCACCCACCTTCCGGCCCTTCTGTCAACACTCTGTGTAGGAGGATCAGGCCTTGGCTCATGTCCTTCCCGCACAAGGTCAAAATCACCACCTGCTCCATGTTAGGGTTGGATTAGCACTTGTGATGGGACAGGATCAAACTGGAGGGATCTGGCACAGCCCACATACACCTAACTAATCAGAACATATAGGTAAGTAACATTAAGGGCAGCAGCAGAGGAGCATCTGCTAGACTCTTGGCTGACAGTGAACACTCAGTGCTTACCAAAGATATGGTGCAAGTTACTGCTGTAAGACAGAGTGTGGAAACAGAGGCCTGGCTCTACTGTCTGAACACCATTGAGTCTGGAGTGGATGCAGCCCAGAAGCTTTTTTGCCTCAAATTCTCTCATTAGGGCTGAAACAATACAGCAACCGCAAAGTTATTTTGTTGGCAAAGAAAAACCTGACAATATTCACATTACTACACACAAATATTTACTTTCTGTAATTCACATAGATGATTTTATGCTGCAGATATAACTTGAGATGGAATTCATACCTGCTGGCAGACTAACACTGTGGCGCATCACATTTTCTTTCCTCAGTAACAACACCAGACAGCGAGAGGGCAGCTCCAGCTCCTCCTGATCCTGGGTCACGATGTGTGGACTGCAGAACACAAGTGCCTGGAGAAAACAAATACACAGGCTTCAAGACCGTGATGAAAAATACAGAAGTTTAAGGAGAAACCTGTGATTCCTCAGACACAAACAGCTGGACGGTTGGCCCACTGATAGAAATACAGTTGCTGCAAACAAGGATCAAGATCACGATGATAAATTATGATATCAATGTGTTAATTAAAGTCATTCCTCAATTTCAAAACCTGTTTCATGGTCTAAGAACCAAAATCCATTCTACTTTCCACCTCTAAAAGTGTCTCCTGTAAATGGTGAAATTCCCCACAAAGCAAATGGCACACCATATGAAGTATATCACCATTAAACAATCAATTTTTACTCATTATTATTATTCTACACACATCTAGAGTCTGACTGAGTATCCTGTAGTTCTACCTGCTGGTTGGTGAGTCTGAGGACTGCAGCTCCACTGCCCTGAAGCTGCAGCCTCTGCAGCCCCCTCAGACCGAAGCCTCTGCGTTCACAAACAGCCAAAACTTGGCCGTAGCAGCATGGAGGCACGACAGGCGACACCACGAGGAGTAAGTCGGCTATGCAGGGGGAGAGAAGGATTAGCAGCTCCACTCAAGCAAAAAATCTTTGATCCTTGCTGCAAAAAAATTTCCCTCAGGACAGTGAAGATGAAAGTTGAAAATGAAATGTGGAGAAAAGCCAGTTTTCCCCCCTCGTGACAGATTTGGCTCCTTCATTGAGTACCTTTTGTTGTAGCACACAGAAAGGAGGGTGATCTGCTTAAACTGAGCAGGCTGCCTCTGACTCTGTCATCTGAAGGTAGAACTCTACAAACAAAAGTGAAGGGCAACTGATTATAACACTATTAGAATAAAAAAAACACTATCACAGTAAAAGAAAAGGGACAGCACTTTAGAATGTACTAAATATGTCTGACTGTAAACAACAAACCGGTTGGGATTGTGTTCACTTCCTCCTCGAAGTCGTCCTGAAAACCACAAACACAGCTCCCTGTGCACCTCAGTGGCCAGTTGATGGGAGTAGAGGAGTGGAGGTTCTTGACTTCCGCGGTGAAGAGGGTTGGGAGAAGTTGGCTCTGTCCTTCTGGGCAGCAGAGGATCTAAGGAGTGAGTTAAATCTTTCAAAACCGAGTGGGCATGAGGGCCCCGAACAGCCAGGGCAAGAACAGGCTGGCAGGTCTCGTCGGTTCTCTGGACGACTGGCACAGCACCTGTGAATCAGAGGGAGAGTGTTTTTTTAAAGACTATTTTTATTCAATAAAGCATGACAAAGGCCCTGGGCCACAGTTGGATCCAGGATGCACACCAGACCAAAGAGCCAGAAGGAGAGTTAGAGTATTTTATGACCAGATGGCTTTGGTTATGTCCTACCAGCACTCCCGCTCAGGAACCTCTGTGGTGGATAAAGAAGCCGCAGACCACACACATCGAGTCCTGACTCGAGAACAAGCTGGAGGGTGTAGTGTGTTATGAGGGGATGCAGGAAGAAAGCTTTGCACCCCAGAGCAACAGATACCTACAAGAAAAATGAGAGGAAAGTTAACACATATTCACTTCATGTCCAGTTTCCCCACCTTTACTGCTACGCCTCTGATTCAAGCTGTTAAAAAAGAACAGCTGCTATTGCAAAGTACACTTCTGAAGGGCAAGGTGCTCACCTCTGTGTGCAGCTCTAGTGTGGCCTCTCTCCCCTTACAAACACGCTCCTGAGTTTCCACAGTCTGCCAGTAAAACCCTGGACTGGGACCAAATGTCCTATCTATAACCTGAAATACAAGGCCAAGGGAGTCGAATGCAGTCAGCAGAATGCAAAATCATCCGAGTGCATGAAAATGTATTCAATCACACTCTCTGAAGCAAACCACCTTTTTGTTGGAAGTGGCAGAGATGAAACAATTTAAACAGGAGGAGGGCAGATGGATGGGTGAGGCAGAGGCCTGTTGGTCCCGTAAGTAGTTTCTTTCAGCAATTATAGTGAGTGAGGTCTCAGAGAGGAACTTGCAGACATGGTTATGGAAAGGCATGTGGATGTGTCTTTTCTGCAAAACAAACAAAAAGAGGAACAGCATCAGCGCTCAGATCATCAGACATTGTAAAGAGTAAGTGTTTTGTTTTTTTTCCTTATTCACCGTTGGTGCATAACAGTGACGAGCCACAGCTAAAACATGCAAAGCCAGTCCATCCTCTGTCCACAGCTGCTGAAGTCCTGCAACCCAGAATTGGACCTTTGCACCAGCCTCAACTTCATTGTTACGTGGGTCTGGGCCAACCTAATACACATTAACAAGTGACCCCTACATGGTGAAGCATGAACTCAGCTTTACAAATAACAAACATTGACACACATTAGTGGAAGGAGAAGCCGCCGCTCACTAACCAAAGATAGAAACCAAGCCACTAAAGTGTTGTAGATGTGTGATTTGGTAGCAGCCGGACACACATGCTTTCTCCTGCCATGAGCTCTGTCGTCAACCATACCAGGACTGGAGAGGTCGACGATCAGTAGAATACACCCCTTACTTTCAAAATCTGCCGGTAGTGTGCCGATTGGCTGTAGATGAGATGCTTCCTGAAAAATAAGTCATCATAAGTGTAGGCTATTTTTTTAGGTGTTGTAAATTTTGAGTTTTGCCACACTTACAAAATCATAAAGAACCTCAGTTCTTTCTGCGGCTGGCTGCTTCTGATTGACAGATTTGGTTGGACGATGTTTTTCCAGTTGCTTAAGAATTTGCTGCCGTTGTTCACGTTGTGACGTCTGCTTAACTTCTTGTCCCTGTTGATCACTAACAAAAGAGTTGTCATGGTTAAAATATGTGTTTATTGTCGAGACTGTGCTGAATGAGTGAAGAAAACATACACACCTCTGCTGCTTTGCTTTTTTGATTGCACTCTGCTGAGATGTTGGTGGGCTTTCATTTTTAGGGTTTCTGTGCTCAAACTGTACATGTGAAGATTGTTTATCTTCCCACAGGTGGTGCGACTCATGGCTACATGTAGACTCAGGCTGGGGTAGCTTCGCTTTCAGCTCTTCTGCTTCATTCCCAAGCACTGAATATGGACGATCTGTAGATTTATCTGGATATTTATTCCCAGTTCTATTCATCTCCCTGATTTTCTGAAGCAACATGCTCTTGCCAGTAATTTCCCTGGAAGCAGAGACAATATGAATTTTAACAAAATGTGCTGGATTGAAGCATGACAAATATTTCTAAGCAGAATATTTACTGTACCGGTCCCCCATCCGTGATCCAGTATGCGCTGTCGGATTGGGTTTCTTTGTAGGTGGCGTTTTCTGGTGAGTGTTGGGTCTGGCTGGTGACTTGGACTCTGATGAAAGATTTGGGGACTCTCCTGGTGGTTTTATTGAAGGATCAGGGCAGCGCAGGTCAATATAAACAGTGGGACATTCCTGATGGCTGCACTGCAGCTCTGCTTCCATCCTCACTGATGATTTGTTCCATACATTATTATGTCTGCGTGTAAAAAGGTAATTATTATTATTATTATCTTAGAAATTTAGCCATAAAACCTCAGCAGTGACATGATTTACCTGATGCGGTTTGGACTTTTCACAGGCTCTGACACAGACTTAGATGACTGGCTCTTACAGAGAGCAACTAGTCTCTCCATTATATCCGTCTGAGACCTGTCCTTGTCACCATCTACGAACAAAAAAAGAGTTGAAACTATACCACAAGATATTAAATGAATAATGTAATTTATTAAATACATAACCCCACCATAATCATCCACAAACCCTTTGTTTTCAATCGTTCACTACAGCTACAGGGATGTGTGTTAAAATTACTTACCTGCATGTGTTTTCACTGGTCCAGCCGATGCATATTGTTGCAGAGACAGCCCATCCTCTTTCAGATTGTGGAGGACAACATCCAAATCCCACTGATCAAGCCTCTGAAACAAGTGTATAGCACCCGGTGAATATTTACCTGCATCATACATAACTGGTGATGATTATCTCTAACTTTTTTTTTTTTTTTTTTAACTTTCCCAAACTCACCGCAAATGAGAGAACAGGAAAACCCTCATCAGATTTTGTGTTGTCTGCATTTGACTTTACAGAGGCATCCAGCTT
>JAPZEA010000009.1:8829948-8842053 GCA_029783685.1 Heniochus monoceros
GTCAAGACTGAGTAACTTCACGCGGTGAGTTCAGCAACAGACTCAAATGTCATCTGAGTATTTTGTCTCTGTATAAATAAAGACAAAATTCACCAGCTGCTATCGGTTAGGTTGGCCTGTGGCTTTCTAAACATGAAACAATTTTCATATTCTCACAGATATAAATATTGTGTCTTATATTCAATATGTTACCAGTTAACAGATAAACATTTCAATATTGTGTGTTGTAAACATTTTCATAATTTACTTTTTGCAATATTCATTTTTTTTTTTTTAGTGAGCAGATGGATTTTTCTCATCTTTTCTGTATGATCACAATGAAAGGATTATTCAGACAGCTTTTAAAAAGTGTTACCATGAGTGCAACTTTTCTCCATAGCTTTAAGTTTTTGTTTCTGTCACTACAAGTTTAGCTTAAGTGTGAAAGTTCGGTAGATTAACAAGCTGAGCTGGGTCCTTGACACACATGATATTGTGCTCAGCCCTCATTAAGGCAGCTCCCCCTCTGCTGGGCAGTCACAGTACTACTGGCCTGCGCTTCTCTCATGAGAACCAGTCTGCTAATTGCTACACTAAAACTAATCCTGTCTCCAGTGTACAAGAGCCAGTATCCACTCATTTTTGCAACAGAAGTGAATTTGTTGCCAATTATGTTCTAAGTAGTTAAGCATTTTTGATGCTTTTTAATAACTACAGCACTAAATTAAAACATTCAATTTTAGTGCCTGTAATACATTTACAACATGTCTAATCTGGAGAATTTACTTACAAGAATAATTGCATCATTTCATTCACATGAGCTAAGCAACTTCTCAATTCAAAGACCTGACTAGACATTTGCTCAGCGTGCGCTGCTCTCATTTTACGACAGCAAGGCCTATTAAGTTATCAAGTTTTATGTTATAGGAGATCCTATGTCAAATATGAAGCAAGAAACAACCAGTGATCTTTCATTCTGTCCCTGCAGTACTTTTCCCATATTAGAGCAGGAGATTGGGTTTGTTCTTGTCATTAGTATCCTTGCCTGTAAGTCTGCTGTAGACTGCAGAGAAGTATGAAACCTCATGCATCCTCTATGGCTCGACCTGTGCCAAGACCCGCTTCAACTCTCTTACACTAAGCTCTATGAAGCGCTGGCAGTGGCCCGAACCCACCTGTCACCAGTCCAGCATTGCAGACATACACTCCTATGTATCTCAGCAATTATACTCAGTATGCACATTTACCCCTGTTGGCATGAAGTCCAAGCCAAACACACACTCATGCACAAAATATTTGTAACAAAATGATATTAAGAAAAGGGCCTGAGGTCAACAGGGTATCATTGACAGCTCTATTAACCCCATCCCTGCTCCCACATGCTGGGGACTGTGATTTATAGGCCTGGAATGGCTCAGGCAGGGCAGTCTGTGTCTGCAGAATCCCGTCTGTTGCTCCAGAAGAACCAGACTAGAATAAGACCTCCATTCAGTCCTGTGAAGGCATCAGCTATTTAGTAGCTCAGGCTGAGACACCTGCAGTAAAGGAAGAGACAAAATGCGTAAGGCATCTTTAAGTGGCTGATATCAGCTTTACTTCATGAATGGAATTTGATCCCTCATACTGCTTAATCACTTCTAAATCCATTTTTGATTATGGAACTTCATGAGTCAAAGGGATAAAGTATTTATGCAACTGCCTTTAATCATTACTACATGAGCTGGGATATTTTCTCAATACACCATCTCATTAGATAGTCACAGCCTCAATAGGTTTTACTAATTTTCTGTCACTTTTTTTTTAAAAATCTTTTTTTAGTGTTTTGCATTATAATATATATGTGTTTTTTATCCACACTAGCTGTGTGGCTCCATGGATGGCAGTGTCAGCCTGTCGGTGTGTCTGACTTTGGTGCAGACTTGCATATCTCAATAACTATTAGTCCCCAGAGCAGGAATCCAGCGTGACTTTGGTGATCTCCTGACTTTCCCTCTAGTGCTACTTTTACATTGACATTTGTGGTTCAGAGTGAAATATCTTGACAACTATTGGATGTATAGCTGCTAAATTTGGTGCCACAATGTGGGTCTGCACAGCAGCTACACAGTCAACAGCGCAGAACTGCATGAGAATTGCATGGAGATGAGAGGGAGAGACAGTGCCTGGATGCAGGCTAGAGATGTGACCCACGACCAATTCATCATAGTTTATAATACAGCGCAGTAAGGATACAGACGTTTCATAGAGACGATGAGCAAAGCCTAAACACAGATCTACTGTATCTGTCTGTTACGGTTAACAGAGACTCCAGTCTGCAGTGTAGTTCATGCACTTCATTTATAAGCCACAGAACTGTAGGGGAACATTAGGCTTCACCATCAAAGAAAGTTTTTATATCAGGTTGACACTTCAGTCCATATTTTCACACTCCCTGTCTCCTGCTTGTCCACATGAGCTCTCTCTCTCTCTCTCTCTCTCTCTCTCTCTCTCTCTCTCTCTCTCTCTCTCTCTCTCTCTCTCTCTCTCTCTCTCTTTCTCTCTCTCTCTCTCTCTGCTGTGAGTCTGCATCACATTTTTTCAGATGATGGTTATTATAATGCCTGGTTTTATGGGGTACTGCACCTCCCTCAACATCCATACTTCCTGCATCCACCTATATTCCTTTTTCATTTCAATTCCAACCATGGTAATAGAAGTAATATTTTTCACAGGGTTGTCCACATTTATACAACCTGCATGAAACAACCCTATAAGAACACATGGGGCAAAATATCTAATATGCACTTTTAGTAGTCCATCTTTACAACATTGTAGTTTCACCACAGCAGACTCTTGTCAATAACAACTGCTGTCTCATAATTACATAGCCTAGTGGAAGTGCATTCGGATTCTCTTAGCACTGTAGCTCTCTTTTCTAAGTCCTTATGAATTCTCCTTCACATCTTTTCTTGACCTCATGATGTTTTCTATCAGGTCAAGGAAAAGTGGCTAAGAAAGGACGTAGGATGTTTTTTTTTTTACTTTTTTGGTCGGCCAGACCCTTAGTGTTGTTTTCCACTGGGTGAAATTTACCAAGACATTCATCACTGCTCTTAGCAGTAACAAATATCTTGAGTGGTGGAAGCACGCTTGGGTTTATAAAACAGACCCATAAAAATTCAGAATACCCTGTAAATTAAAAGGAAATTAACTTAGTATTGGTATTACATATTGGTTATTGAAAGCCAAGCCAGTAGGTTATGGCATACAGTTAGCATATTCCCACCAAGACGGAGCACAGATATTAAACTGCTTTTTGAATTTCTTGTTCTAAGGTCGAATAGTGGTTGAATTGGTTCCACTTTTAGCATCTGCCCCTATCACGCGCAGAGAGTCAAAGATATTTCACCATAAAAGATTGTCAGATGTTGTCAATGTTTTAAAGAATGTCGACAATACTTCAAGACCAAAGCTAACAAAAATGAAAGCACATGATCTCTTTTCTGTTCTCCCGGCTATCACTCCTGAACATAGCTTTTTTCGTTGTTTTTACAAGGTACGAACCTTGCCTGCTGAATCCTTTGAAGAGTGAGAATAGAGGAGACAAAGGAAGCAGTAGATCCACTGCTGTTAATGGGCAAATGGTTCACATTTAGGCTAGCATCATGATATGGAGAACACATGTGGCTGTTATCCTGCTGTGTCAGAGCGCTGCTTTGTGAGGGAGATATGATCAAACACCACTTTAGACTGCGGTATAGGTCTGCGCTGATGAGCCAGCCCCTCCAACAGCTGCATGAAACAGATTAGCCTCCCAGCCTTCCATATAGTGATACACTATTTTCCACTTATATGGGTAGCTGATAGCAGGACATGCTACATTCTTATGTTTAGTTGAAATAATCTATTTAGGATGGTCCTGAAGTCTCAAATTGTTTGCGAAGTGTGCAACTAATAAAGGCTTATGAATCTTGGAACGTTAGAGGCGACCTTGAATCCACTAGATGAGAATTCTATCTGTAGCACATTTAAACCACTGTAAAAAAGGAATAATATTTGATTGTTCGCTTGCCAGGAGATTTTGGACTGAACGTTTCAGTGTCACATATCAAAGCCATGTAGCAGGTCTAGTATTACAGCAGCTAACTTGCATTTTAAACCATGAGCTTCTGTTTTATCTGACTACTGATTTTTCCCCTTCTCATGATCAAAAACATTGCATGTCAACAAAGTTATGCAATCGCACATGATACAGACTAAATATGGTAATATAAAAAACACCATAGCTGCCTTCCTGGACGGTATTTTAGCCATCTCAAAGCACCAACCCTAAGACTGGTATTTTGAGTGCCATAATGCTGTCAACATCCATCCACAGTTAGGACATTATGTGGATTTATGCAGTGTGAGGAGAATCTGAAAAACGACAACAAGTATTTGGACACTAAATTTAGGAGAAGTCAGGTTCTGACACTTCCACACGTTTCGGGATTTGACCACACATACCCTGTCTAAATCTCTGTATTGTTTATTTTTTTAGTGGACACATTGTAGTTAAGTGGCAATAAAACTTCAGTTCAGTTTTCTGTCCCATGTGTGCAGAGGGGCTTGTATTTAAATCAGCTCTCCCCACCTCAAAGCACTTGTTGACTTAGTAGTGTTGTAGTTACGAAGTTGCTGATCACTGGGGTGCAGGTTTCAAACGGGGGAAAATAAGCCAGAGAATAACACAAGAGATCGACAAAAAGGTTACAAAGAGACTGTGATGTTTAGGAGAGGCGAGGAGAGGAAGAGACAGCGAGAGAAACCGAAAAAGAGAGAAAAGGATGGTGATGCATTCGAAACTCCCCGAGGTGATGAATTTACATCTTGTCTGTTTTCTGCCACGTCGGCAACAGCGAAACTAACAGGACCAGAGAGAAGTGGTGAGGTCCTGCCAATTACAATCTGGTTGACTGAGAGTTTGCAGCAGCCAATTGTGAAAAAAAAGAAAAAAGAAAGAAATCTCAATGCTCTGCGTTCGACATGGTCAGGAGCAAACAATGAGCAGAACCCATCAGCTATAACTGTATATTCGTAATGAAATGACAGAACCAGCCTGCGGTGTTGTGTCCAGCTTCTTTGTCGGAGCTCACACTGAAGCCTCCATTGGTATCCTCTGTCTTCAGGTCATTAATGCTCAGAGAAGCTGTAACATTTAATTAGGGACACATTATTAGTACAACACAGGCACAGTGTGCAGTGGAGAGAAATCCCAAAACAGCCCCTAACTGAATATTACATTTACAGCCACATGGAGTTATGGGCAAAAATGGTTAGGAGAAACTTGTAGATAAACAAATTAGCTTGTCACTGTGTGCTTTTATAGAGTTTTGCCTTGCTGGTGGAAAGAGTAGAAAGAACTATTAGTATAAATAAACAGTCTTGTGTTAGCCTGTGTTGCTTGTACCTTGCCCCAATACCTTGCCAATGGTTCCAGCCGTATAATCTGCAAAATCTCGGCTGAATTGTCAAAATGAGGTGCCACTGATCCGTTCAGTGATTAAACAAACAAACAGACAGGAAAAATATCAACAAACGGGAGAAAATGAGCATACAGAGCAGAAAGGAGAGGGCTGTACGTTGAATATTATAAAGGGGTAATATTCTGTGCGGTTAGCCGAGTGTGAGATGAGAAGTATTGTGAGTGGGAAGATGCTGGTGGGAGGAAGGAGGAGAGGTAGGCCGTAATGGTAAAGCGTGGCCACAGAGCCTGGTGCTTCACCACAGGGGGCTGCACTGGATCATCAGGCTGGCTCTCTCAGCAGCAGATGCAATATTCAGCAGGTGCAAGGCAATGTAGTGACATGTCCTGCATTACTATCTCAATTCAGCTCTTCTCCCAAAATGTGTGTTCCATTGTGGGATGTGTGTATGCTTGGGAATATGTGAGTTCATGTGTGGGTTATACACAGACAAACAGTTTCTGTGTGGATTTATATAAACAGGATGTCTGCTTCTTTGTCTGCAGGATTCCAGTTGATGCAGGATGTCGAGCGGCGCGCTCTTGACTCTGAGCACGACACAGATCTACAGTGCTTAATGATGATATTTGTGAGTGCAGCCTGGGAGATATGATATCAGAAAGGCCATCCCTTGCATTAATATTCCATGCAGCACAAAGAGGGAATGGGAGATGATTTCCCCCATAAGGATGCGCTTCCTTTTCTAATCGTTAACATAAATATTTTCATTTTCTGTCTTTAAGACACGGCGGTCTGCGGCTCCACCGCTCATTCCTCCTTGGACATATCATTGTTGACTATTGCCTGATTGCCTCTGGTAAAACTGACAAGAACGCATCCAAAATAAGATCCAACCTCAAAGCATAGGAGATTAGAATGACAGAAATATCCTTTAATAATGATTTTGAGATGGTAAACCATTCTGACACCAACAGATTAAATCACTAATTTAAAATTTTAATGACACCAGTGCAAGGGCCCACCTCTGCACAAGAACTGTGTGTTTGTGTCAATTTGAAAAGCAAAGGCTTATGTGTAAGGAGACTCTACACTCTTGTCCCTTGCAGTAATAATCTGACAATTTTTTAATTTCCTCTTGATGTTCTCCATTTAGTGGCACTTTCCTGCATCATACCCACACTCTTGTTTCACGGTGTAAATTCACTCTAAAGTATCTAATATTATGCACAGGTACAAATCAGTTTGAGCTGAGTCGCACTGTTCCCATTTAATAGTGTTGTTCAGGCTTGTTTGGGTAAGATCAACACAGATTTAAGCACGGCAGCTGCAGATATCGATCCAGACCATACCAAGTAGAAAAATGTGCCTGACAAGTGAGAAGTACTCTTCTCTGAAGATCCTCGCACCAGCTCACTGCATGCTGTTACTTTCACTGAGAGGAGTAAGAGATGAGAGCTGGGCCTGAGAGGGCCAGTAGCCTGAGGCACTAAGGCTTAAAGAGAGAGACCTCTCCTGAATACCTATTCATCACATCACCATTAGTGTGGCCGAAGCACTCAGCTCTGCTGCTCAAAAATATAACGAGGATTACTGCATTAGATCCAATACCATAGAATGGTCTGACATGATAGGACTATCATAGATACATTAAATACAACTGAGCTGAGTCTTCAGCCTGCTTCCTTCTCTCACCCTGTGATGCAGAGCGATGCAGACACATATACTGTAGTTAAACATCCGCATGCACACGAATTCAAGCAATTCAAGCAAGAACAGACTGTAATCATCATGAGAGCAGGTTTTAATCAGAGCATGACGTTTCTTTTTTCCCCTCCCACAGAAATGCCATTCTAGATCATTTTCTTCTCTCATCTTGTCTGTCAACACTTCATCCTTTCTTCCCGCCGCTTCAGGTCTCTCTCTCGCCAGAGCGACAGGATGCACATGCCATTGTTTTGTCATGGTCACGGCCGTATTGATTAAGCAATGTGGAGCTAATTAAGGACAATCTGCAAGGAGTGTCAGTGCCAGTGAAGGGAATAAAATCATGGTGACGGAGCGATAGGCCTCTAATTATTATTCTCCTTTTGGTTAGGATGGGAGAGATAATAACCCTGCAGGCACAGTCGGCAGGCACAGTCGGAAGGCACTCTCTCTGTCTGTTTCTCCTGCCCGCAATCTTCAATTTTCATTTCCAGCAACTCCGCTCTGTCTTTTCCTCTTTCTCTCTTTCTCTCTCACTCACTTCCAAGCCATGCTGCCCTGCTCAGCTACTCCACTGGGTACTAATTCAAACCCAGACCACATCCTCTCACTTTCTACTCTGACACTGCCCACCAACCCTGATCACTACAGCATCTTAAGTTCACGGCATGTGTCTACAGCGTGTGTGCGTGTGTGAGGTGTTTATTTGCGATGCACATACAATGAAACCTTTTTAATATAATACAACAGCTTTAACATCATTTTGATGCACATATGCATACCCAGTGCCAAGCGTATTACTTAGGGACTGGAGGGGCAAATGGATGCTGTCTTTAGAGTATAGTAGAAATACATTTTCTTCTTTGTACAGGCTGTCTTTGTGTCTGAGGCTGCAGATTATTGAAAAGAGAAAGTGAACAAGTGTAGACTGAGAACTCCAAGGCAAGCTCAAGGCCATTGATCCAAAAACATGTTTTGTTTGTTTGTTCCTATGCTCCAAATAATCAAATGGATCTAATGAGCAATGGATTCATTGTACTGCTGAATACACAGGGCTCATTTTAAGAAAAGTTCCTTTTGACTAATACGCTTATCTAAATCCGAGCCCTCTGATCTATGAAAAATTAATGAAAGTGTGTTACATCATTTCCCTCCAATTTTGTGTAATCCATCAAAGCTAGATCAAATTTCTTTCACTAAATGTCATCAAGGCTACAGATGTAATTCCATTTTACTTTTTCTATAATATGATACATACTCAGTTCCCAATTAGCAGAATATGTATGTACGACAGTCTCTAGTTGTGACTCCTACTTCCAGATGTGGCATTCACATCCAGTGTTGCACACTATGGTGTCTGTGTGTGTCTTGTAGACTTGGAGAAATCCCAGGGGTTTAGAACCTGGCAACATAATGTAATGTAAGCTGCTGTTCCTTCTACTGGAGCATCTTGTTATCTCCCCTCTCCTACATGTAGTGTATCTCTAACAAAGGACCTCTCTTTCCTGCTCACCGTGGGGCTGCAGAGAGCAGCCCTGCCAGCCTGCTTGATATGCAGCAGTGTCTGGTAGCTGCTGGGCTCCCACGCCTCCCTGACTGGAGCCTTTAAGCCTTGGCGCAGTCAGAGAGAGCCTCCCTCATCAATGGCCCTACTGAGTGGCTGTGACAGTGCCACGCGGAAAACACATCGATTAAATGGTTCCTCTTGCCATCCACTTCTGACGCGCCACATAGCTCTCATCCTTCGTTCCCCAAAATGAAAGCCCCGCAATTGAGTTAGCTTTCAACACGGGAGGCAACGCTGTCACACTCACACATGGCGGTGAGGAGAGGATTCTCTGGAGTAGAGGTAGCAAAGATCATGTGAAATAGGACGAGAGGGAGGCAAGGTAGCGAAAAAAAGAGATAGAAGAGAGAAAGCAGTCTGAGGGGTTCAACCAAGATTTACTTTTTTATCCTCTCGTTCAATGTCAGCTGCTGCTACAACTCTCAACTCCATAACATGGATGTGAGAAATCTGCAATTAACTGGGGCTTTTCGAAGAGACATCCATGCTGTGTAAAATCTCCGACTAAGAATCTGACATAAAAGCCAAACCTTTTTAAAGGAAACAAGATTTCCTGGGAGAGTGGCATGTTGTCCAGCCATGTGATCAAGCAGGTGGAGGCAGAATCTGTCTGACGTTTGAGAATGCATAACACTCTCTGATATGGGATGTGTGTCCTCCGATAAAAGCGAGGAGATGTGAAGAGCACCGTTCAAGTAGCAGCTTGCCCAATCTGCTCAGTCTTATGAAAGCTTTTGTATCAGAGCGGGAAGAGGAGCTCTAGGCGCAACAGCCATATTTATATTCCAATCTTCTACACAGAAACCCACATTGCCAGGCTCATAAAAGATTCATCGAGCAGGGGAAAGCAAGGTCGTACAGAAAACTGGTCAGGAGGTGCCTACTGCAATGCAAAAAAGAGCACATGGACAAAAAAAATCATTGGCTGAGTCCCATGGTGGCAGTTACTGGGGTAACGTGCGTTGTCACTCCTATTAGTGGTGGCAGCGTGTCCGGCACTGACCAGATGACCAAGCATGTCCGTGCTCTAATTGGCATCTGTCACTCATACTACAGCCACGTTTGCGGGTATCGATTCAGTGCGTTGTTCGGCTCTTTGTCTGTTGTGGATCCCATGGCTGACATGTTTGTGAACTAGAGAGCAAAGGGGAGGGAGAGAGGGAGACAAAGAAAATGTGTGTGCGAAAGAGAGTGCGTGTGTGTGCGCGTGCGTGCGTGCGTGCGTGCGTGCGTGCGTGCGTGCGTGCGTGTGCCTGTTCTGGGTGTTGTCAGAGAAATGTCACTCTTGCTTAGAGTCACAGACATAAACCTCTGGGAGTCCTGCACCCTCCAGCACACTCACACAGAAGGAAAGAGAGAAAGTGGGAGAGGGAATGCGATATAGGGATGATATTCATCCCACCAGTCAAACTCATCCTTCCATATACTGTTGACAGCGAGCATACAAATGATATCCTATATGTTATATGAGCTCACTTAATATTTTGAGGAATTATTTTTGCATCAGTCAGTCATTGTGAAATTGTCTGGAGGAGAGAATTAGGGTCAAAAAGGGACACTACAGGGCTCAGGGGACACATGTAAATCTACTTTTCCTTCATCCTGCATGTATAAAAAAGTAATCAGTCCAGCTGTGTACAGCTGGCTGCTGGTTAGCTGCCAGGTTAACCATGTCTGTATAAATGAGAAAGCTCCAACTGTATTTAGTCCTCAGTCCCAAAAGACCTCAAAGACCTTTCTAATGACGATTATGAGCTGCCCTAGAGTCAGCCAGCTCAGTCCATGGGATTGCTAATGGTCATCTTAGGCCAGCAGGCCGCTGGGTTTTCAACAAGACAGAAAACAGCATCAGAGGTCGTTCGGAGTCCATGCATGCCCGGAGCATGAGTAGTGGTCAGTCTGTAGCTCTGAATGAGTAAGTGGTCATTTAGGACATGGACAAAATACCAAGGTTACCAGACTTTCCTATCTGACCTAAACAATGCCAGTTTAAAGCGAAAGTATCCCTTGCTTTTGAAGTATGTGCAAAATACTTTAATTCCCACTGTTGCAATAAGACACATCCCGTGCAGATAGCAGTTATGATTTCAAAGCTTTAAAAAAATCACAGAAGAAATATAATTTGCATGATCGGGTTTCCTGTGTAGGAGTGTCAGTGGGGATTGAGGGGCATTGTGACATTTAGTCTACAATTCTAGAAAGAGCTGATATGAAAATCAGCAGAATATCAATAAATACATCATATACAGTTTTATAGCCTGCAGTTGTTTTTTTAAATATCCTGCGTGGAGTTAAGATCACAGTTTTGTGTCAGAGAGGTCATGCGTGTTTGCATATGTACACATGCATAAAAGGGCTCTCCAGTTGGAAAGGTAAGACCATGCTGACACGCTCTCTCTCGCTCAGGGGCCGACCATGACAGGGACACAGTGTTAGTCTGACAGTCAGGCCAATGACCTCACATGCTTCTCTACCTGGCGGTCCATCTGTTAACCAATTACCACACAGACCGCTGGCTGCCTTCGTGCCTCATCCAAGGCAGTAAAATCAGTCACCCATTTCACCCTGGTTCGCACCGCAAAAAAACTCACTGCCATCATCACACGCTAATATCACCCCTGTGTGAGTCATTTAGAACCGCATTTAGAAAACTGACCCAGAAACAGGTACGTCGTCATCGAAAACCAAACCACTCACACAGGCACACAAACCTCCCTGTGCACTAAAAACACACACTCTAACCACCCCTTCCTTAATCTACCACACAGGCACACACACGACTTGTGAGGAAATTACACAGTATTGACTCCAAACTATAAACATCACATGTTTCACACCACCAGTGAAGCTTTACCTTAAAATAAAGTCTTACCCCAGAGACCAATTTTTTTGTTCTTAGGAGATGGGAGGTGAGTCTCCACAATGTCAATGTGTGTACAGATTATTTGTCGCTACAAACACACACACACATGCACACACACGGCTCTGATGATGAAGCAGCAGGCTACATGAAAGCACATCAAACATTAAGATGAGAGAGTGAACTGTGGACAGCACAAAGGCTCAATAGCTCTCTGTGCTCCAGCCCCGTTTTCTTAAGTCGCATCTCTTTTATGAAACAAATCTCTTTACAGTGGTACAATTCTGACTCACACAATGTCGTATCATTATTGTGCACTGATTCGAGCTCTGCCCTAATCAGTCATGACACAAGCACATACTATTCAATCTCTTCAAGCAGCCCTGAATCAAGCATAATGCAACCTCATTATCTGTGGCTGATTGTGAAGCAGCACCTCTGTATATTAATGGGGAGTGCATGAAGGTGGACTCGCCCACATGGTGCTAGACATGATTGTTAGTGACTGACAGGCAACACGGAAATTAGGTCATGTGGGTTATCTTATTTTA
>JAPZEA010000009.1:8900372-8912074 GCA_029783685.1 Heniochus monoceros
ATTTTTTTGTCGTTACTATTCCCACGCCTATACCGAACTTACAAATACTCCTAGCTCATAAATTTAAGTGTACATTTTTTGGGGGGGAGAAGTGTTAGCTAGCTAGATGTGTAGTGTTACACTATTGTTGAAACACTAAACTGACCACTGAAACTTCAACCGGAAACAAGTTAAGCCAATGACGATTTATTTTATTTATCTGACGTTTGCAGCACAAACACATTCTCGTCACTTGTTATGCTTTTAATGCACACAACCCCTCATAATGGGATAAAGTACCCCAAAGACAGCACCATGTAATTTAAATTAATGTCCTTCAGTAATCGCTGTTGCTTCAGAGTTAAAGTAATTATAATCAACCCAGTTCACAATCGAGTTATTACAAAATACTTTGGAGTTTTTTAACATGACAGCCACCTGGTGTCTCCTCTTTTTCAGTGGTACCTGTACAGTGTCACCTGGTGAAGGTGGAAGTTGTTCCAGAATATCGGTCGGCCAAATAGTTGTTAATTTAGCATAATAAAAACCCCATTTGTATTCTAAAACTCTTAGTATTGCTTTGTTTCTTTATTGAGGATTATATTGTAAACAGGTTTCTCTACACACCCTGTCTCTATATATTGTCCCAGAAGTCTGTGTTGTTGTTTTACCTGCAGAATTATTTCAGCTATACTGAAACTGTAATAATTTTGCATGAAATAATGATGTGATAAGGTATGGTGGATGTATATTTTTATTGTTAACGAAAGCAAGAAAACAACCACCTACAAATCTACAAATTTAAAGGGGAGCATGTGTAAATCTTAGCCTGAGGTAAACATCTTCTCAAATGATACCGTTTGTCATTCCAAATATCTCTTTTTTTTAAATCTCCCTGTAGAAACTTCATCTTGAACATTGAGCCTTCATTATCAGCAGCAACATGCAGCAGACAAAAAAGAAAGAGCGTCGCCCCCGTGGCACACGAGAAGGCCAAGAGATTAAAATCAGTGCAGGAAGGCGAGGGGATGCTGGAGTGTGGACGTTTCTCCCGCTCACCGAGGATCTCCGTGCTGCTTGACCGCCTTCAGCAACCAATTACACCGAATGAGCTGACGGAGCTGCTGCATTACGCCGCTCTGGGGAAAACAGGTGGCGTTAAACAGCCCAGGTAATGACTGCAACAGTAAGATCTTATCGGCTCTCATCAAGTAACTCTCTGTAACGTACTTATGCTGTGTCCCAGCGCTCCAGCAATAATCTAAATGATGTGTTTTAAGTCTTTTGCACTACAGACTACACCGCTTATGCTTCCCCTGTGTCTCCTGTAGTTGGTGTCGTCTCCTCCATCAGAAGAGGATTAAAGCCGTGAACGTGGTGATCGTGGAGGGCCTGAGCCAGAGTCACTTTTACAAACACTACCTCGCCCTGCGACACCTCAGGACCAACTACACCACTGTAAGTAACCGGAGGTGATGGAATAAATTACTGAATGGGACAAATTATATTCTCAGTGTCTGTGTTTTAACGCTGATCGTTGTGTTTTATCTGGCTGGAGCAGAGGGTCACTTTTAGTCCATCATCCTCCAACCTGGCGTCCAAAATCTTCAGCAGCGAACTTCCTAAATCGAATGCTCTGTCGCTTTCCCAGAGGCACAGTGACAGCAGTCAGTTGCACAAAGGTGAGAATGTGCACTTGTTCTGAGTGTGTGTTGACCTGGGAAATAATATGAACACATTCTCAGAACAGCTGGATTCTGCTTGTCAAGAAATGAAGATATAGCACACATGACTTTTTAAAAGCTGCTATAGTTAAATGTTTAAATATTTTCTGAACTTATTCGACTGTTGCAGGTCTTTTGGGCTGTTAGTCAAATAATCTACTTGTGTGTAATTATCTCCTGAATGCTTTAATATTCATTGCCAGAATATCATCACATTATTACATTGGAGCATTTAGTCAACAATATTATATCTCTCAGCTGTAGTTTTGCGTTTCCTCTGAGTGTTTTTGCTCTTGTTCTTATTTGTGTGTGTGTTTCTGTGTTATTGTGCACTTCTGCAGCACTGAGGAGTCATCCAATAATCACCAAGTTTGGGACACAGAGGAGAGGACTGACAGCGTATGTTCTCCCTCAGGAGGAGATGATCAAGAAGCATTACCCTGTCAAAGGTGAGTCTCTCTCTCTCTCTCTCTGTCTTAGCAAGCATACTGGGTGTTGTAATAATATTAATAAACTTTATTTATATAGCACCTTTCATACAAAAATGCAGCTCAAAGTGCTTTGCAAGGAAAACAAATTATGTGAAGTGATTCATGTAAAAAAAATATAATGAATAATAATAATGGACAAAGCATGAATGTAAAAATAAGATGGAGAGCAAGACCCTCTTTACAACGATAGCAAACACAAGATCAGAATAAGACTAAAAATACAATATAAAGAATGCATTACATTACGTGCAGAAGCGCATAATTGCAAGGCAAAAGTTTAATAAACTGAAGAGTATTTAGTGAGCTGCTTCCCTGATATCTACAGGTAGTCTGTTCCAGAGCTTTAGGGCATCACTGACAAAGGCTGCATCCCTGATTTTCTTTCAGCTGGAAACCTCCAATAAACCAGTAGCAGATGATCGTGAAAGCAAATGGTGAACAAGGGAGTTAGCAGTGTAGCTTGGTGCTCATCCATTAAGAGCTTTGTATACAAGGAGGAGGATGTTAAAATCAGTTCTAAATGTCACAGAAGGCCAGTGCAGCTCATCTAAAACTGGATTAATGGTCCATGTTACTGTCTTCCAGTGACTCTGTGTTCTGTCCAGACTAAACACTCAGTGTTTGGGGGTGAAAAACTCTGGCTTAGCGTAGATGAAAAGCTGAAATGGAGAGAAAAAGATGTGATTTCAGATTTAGCCAGGTCAGTGTGGACATGGTCTCGCTCTCCATCTCCACTTTCTCACTTGGTTTTGGTTCCCTTTGGCTCAGGACTGCCAGGCTTCGAGGACTTTGTGTGCACAGACAGCGTCGACTGCGTGACTGACAGCAGCCCTCTGTATGGACTCGACTGTGAAATGGTGAGATGCTCTCAATTATACACTTAATTCCCGCTTTCCATTGTAGAATCCAATTATGCAGTTTCAGACAATCAATAACAAATCCACACAACATACAGTATTGATAGACAGGTGCCATTATTGTGATATTACCTCTAGCAGTGTATCCTTTATAGACCAATTTTACAGCACCGCCTGAAACAACATGTTATGAATGCATGGGCAGAATGTTTTGTTTTAATGAGCTATTTTGAGTTTTCATGAACTTATAGCACATCCTGTCAGGTCAGCATGTACAACACTGTATTATAGATACTTCAAGTATGCTTCATGGAAGTTTTATTGATTGATTTATTGATTTTTTTGGTCAGGTAGGAATTATTCAGCCAAACAGACAGTTATATAAATGTGCTTAAAAAGAAGGCAGCCAGTTTTCTTTAATTGAAGCTTATTTATTTTGCTGGTAGTCTGTTTTTTTTTTAATATTTACCACCTGACAGAATGAGCTACATCACTTTGAAGCACTTTTATTTCCACTTGTAGCTCTAATTGTCAGAGCACCTCATCTTTCACCCTGGATCGTCCGTAAATGTCTTTATTCTGCCTGACCTCACTGCTCATCACTGCGCTCATGTTGTGCTTCAGTGTCTAACAGAGAAGGGATACGAGCTGGCTCGTGTTTCTCTGGTCGATGGTGATGGGAACTGTGTGCTGGACGAGCTGGTGAAACCTCACAACCGAATCCTCAACTACCTCACCAGGTACGCACACACACACACACACACACACACACACACACACACACACACACAGACACACACACACGCAATGAAACCACACAGACAACAAGACTATTAAGGTCTAATGAATGATACTCCTGTAATGTGCAGCTATTCTTTAAATAATAATAAGAACTTTTGTGTGTAGAGCTGCACTGTAAATAATCTTTCTCTGCATGCAGACACACACATAAATTCACACACACATCCTTCACACACTGTCACATATTAAACACTTTTTAAAATTAAAAGTGTGCAGTAAAATGTGTTTCTTAGTGTGCTCGGGCCTCTTGCCTATATGCATGTATGCAGCCATCTGTGAATGTACTTCAGTCAGTCACCCTGTTAATCAGTCAGCCTGCTACCGAGGCAGGTGGCCAGTCAGTCACCCCCACAACAACCCATCCAGCCTGCTCCTCTTTAAAATTACACAATTAGTCAGTCAGCCAGTCGAACAGTAAATTACGATCAGCCGGTGCTTTGCTGCCTTCGTAGCCTTCAGCCGGAGAACAAACATCACGATTAAGTGATTAAAACATTCAAATTACTTGCTTAACTTTTACAGAAGTAGGCTGTAGGGTACGGTAGACAGGGATAGACCGGCTTGGTCATAGAGTTAGTCAGGAGTTAGTCATGGAGTTGCATCTCACATGTGTGCAGTGTGACAGTATTGACGCTGTGTGTGTGTGTGTGTGTGTGTGTGATGAGTCAGAACTTGACAGACATGAAGCGGCATGAATTAAAACGGTGAAACTGTTAACAAAATCATACTGAGCCGTCCAGTAGCTTTGAAATAGATTTAAAAACAACTGCTTCCTGGAAATGCCCTGTGCATTTCATCATGTTTCAAGGAGATCATACAACCTGTGGCTCTTTCAGCGAGGAAGAGATCATATTTCATAAAAACCTTCTGCATGCAGGAAAAATACTCTGAATAATCTACACTACCTGCACGTCTGTGTGAAGCAAATTTAATAAAACGGTGCATATAAACTCTTTATATTTGGTTATTTCTTCAGGCAGCCTAATGGCCAATCATCCTCAACTATTACAATAAAAATACGGCAATGAAAGCAGCATAAGTGATTAATTGTAGAAAAAGGGCAATTATGAATGATAATAACAAATTATTTTTACAACGGCGTGGCAGATACAAACGATGGCGCGGATGATTCCTTACACGAAGGTAGTTAAATAATTACAGTGTAACAGTGAGAATGATAGGAGTGATCATATTTGTGACAGACAGGCTGCGTCGCACTGAGAGTATTATGGTAATGATATTAATGATGGATCTTTGCAAATGTGTGTGTGTGCATAAGAGTTCAGTGGGAGACGTCTCACCTCACACTGGGTCTCTCAGCCCGATGCCATCTGTTCTGCCAGCGCACACACACACGTGAAGTCGGAGTATCATACACAAACACGCAGTCACACACACACACACACACACACACACACGCACGCACATACACAAACACAGTGCACATTCTCTTATAATCACTGGAGGTAGAAAATAGATGCATGAATATTCTAGCGCAAGAAGATGTGACAATGCAAAGACGAACGCTGATAGAAATAGGTGTCCTGTGCAAGCACACATGCAAACACACATGCACGCTATCTCTCTCTCTCACACACACACACACACACACACACACTCACATGCACGCGCACACACATGTACACACACATATCTCTCTGCCTCTGCTCCTCTGGATCCCTCCTGCCTCCTTATTTCTCTCTTTCACACACCACCAATGAAATATACAGTCATTCATATCCATGATTGATAAAATTTTTTACGCATGCCTTGAGGAGGGGAAGAGCTATTATGTCATGTTTGAGTTATCTGCTCCTGCCTCTATATGTCTGTGTGTGTGTGTGTGTGTGTGTGTGTGTGTGTGTGTGTGTGTGTGTGTGTGTGTGTGTGTGTGTGTGTGTGTGTGTTTGTCCTTTGCCAAAGGAACACCTGACCTTAAGAATTCTCCACTCCTGGAGGCATTTGAAAGAAGACACCTCTCCTTTGACTGATGGCCTATTCTGTCTTAATCTCTCAAGTCTCTTTTTGAATTCAGAACATTCGGAAAGCTCTCCTTGGCTCTGTTTGTTGTCTGCTTGTAAATCACAGAAGTCATAGGGACACACAGGCCTATTGATAGACATGTTTGTCTTCCTTTTACGGGTTGGCTGTGAAGCAAGGGCTTCTCCAAACCAACTTTAGCAGCCAGAAGGACCTTATAATGTCTAAGGAAATGTGGAAAACACAAAGAATCAATAAATAAGAATGAATCCCAGCGTTTGTGCTCAAATAAAAATACAAGCCAGGTCCAAGTTAATGGAGGTGATCTAAGGCTACACTTCATAGTATCAACTGTTGAAGAACTGGACATAAGTTTGCGTGGGTTTTTCCAGTGGGCATTGCCTCCTGTTGATGGCAATACTGACCCCTTGCAGCTCCGGGGCTTGGCTGTTGTAGGGCAAAGCAGAGTCACAGTCTGGTATGTAGTTTTCACAGTAGCTGGCAGCAGCCTGGGGGTCCTCCAGAATCAGTAGTTGCTGAATATCTCCCTGAAATAAACCGGAAAACAGACAGAAAGACAGACAAGTGTCATATAAAGTCGGGCATATAGGAGAAGCAAAATCATCCCACTGGGGCACTGACATAAATATAGAGCTGCTGCTACTGCACAGTGAAGAGATATTGTGAGGACCAGAAGACTGAACCTGTAAAAATCCACCACAACACCACAGACAACAACAAAACTGCCTACATACTTCAATATAAAGAAAAGTGTAATACAGTAGCATTATAAAACTGTCACCACTGGTACAATTGCTACTGACACTGTGTTCCCATAACTCCAGGAGGGGCCTGATTGTGTACACGAAACAGTCAAATAGCTCTCTCTCACCCCCTGTCAGGACCTTTCACTTCCCATCCCACCCTGGAGGTGTAGCCAGTGTGTATACACAAACATGCACAGAGACAGCACTGCTAGACCCTGCAGCACTGAGCCCAGTGCCTCTGTTGGCTTTAATGGCAACACTCAACCTCCCTGTATTATCTTCTCCCACACTGTATTATTACATAATGCACAAATTTGTCAATTATCAAGTAAAATGCCAAACTCAGAGGCTTACAAATGCTTTCATCTGTTACATATGGCTGTGAAAAAAACCATTTTGGCTCAAATAAATTTTGTCATTTGTCATTATTTTTTTGACATTTTATAGGTAGAATAATGGATAAAACAATATATCCAAAAGATTAACTGATAGTGAAAATAACTGTGAGCAAAGTAGTTCAATATAAATAAAAAGCAGGCAGCCCCATCGCACAGTGTTTGACAAGGTTTAGATTACATTAGCGAAACGAATCTATGTAACTGACAGGCCATTGCAAACATATTGCCCGGTGAAACATTATCCAGGGACAGCCGGGCAGCCGTTTGTGATAAATCAAGTCAGATTAACTGCTTGATGTTGTGGTAATTATAGTCCCATTGTAATCTCTTTAATTAGGCTTTAGCGGCCAGAGGTGAAATACATCAAAACCTACTGCTTCTCTGTTTCCCGGAACCAGCTCATATATCTGCAAATACCGTTCAAATCATGCTTTATCACCAATGCATGTCTACACAAAATTGCTGATTGCCACACACAAAACTGTAAACCTACGACAAGACTGTTGAAACAGTCATTTATGCTTTGATACATCAAACATGAAGGGAGTTGTTATCCCCTTATCCTTTTTTCTTCCTGTTTTGGCCAAAAGCCAGTGTCAAGCAAAGGAAATTATTGCACTCTAAGGTGAAAGACAGAGAGAAAGAGTGAGAGAGAAAGGCAACAGGGAGTTAATCCAATCTAATCCAATCTCAATTTGAGATCAAAGGCAACACTTTCACAGAAAAGTTTTCCTGTTTTTCTTGCCTGGCAGGGGCTCTCTCCTCTGGAAACACACAGCGAGTAAAGTGTTGCCCAAAATCATGTGTGCTCTGCCATTCTCCATTTAGGACAGGGTAAGGACATCTGAAGAGGACATGTGAGGACGTGTTGAAACCTCAGCTGAATCCACAAAATTCTGATGGCTAACAAACATCCTGCATGAGGTCACACATGGCTCTGTTGGCAAAGATTCATTAGCGTTGCAGAGAGTGACCTCTGTGTTTCCCCTGCTGTCTGCAGTGAGGTGTCTGGTGCCAACTAGCCAAGAGTCATACTGCTTCACCAAATCACAACTAACTAGCTGCTGGATGAGGCGCTGTACACTCATTTCCAGTGCCTTAATCAGATCTTGATCTCTAAAAAATAACTCCTCTGTGTGGGCAATGAAGCAACCAAAAGTTTATGACAAACACGCTCACTGTAATGAAACAGCATTTTGATGCTCCTAATTTGCTTAAAGTGCCACAGATGCTTGTGAGTAACCGAAAACATCTGACCACCATCAGACATAAGTCATTACCGAGGCAAAATATGACTTAAACAGACCTTGACCAATGTAATGCGCTTTTCCGATTTGTGTGTGGTTGCTAAACATTTAAATCAAGCTGCCCTTTAATGATATGCTTGACAAGTTATGGTTTCAACATGCCTATAAGAGCGAGCCAAAAACATTTTGTCTTTCAAGTGCTAATGCAGACCAAAAGGATCTGAATTTCCTAACAAATAAACGCTGGGCTGGTCTTATCTAAGCAGTCAGCATGTTGGAGGCACATACACAGGGCACACAACGGCCAAGAAGGAGCACAACCAGACTTGTGGACAGTTTTATGTTTGCTTTACTGCAAACGCAAGCCGAGTGTTTGAGTTTGAACACCAAACTTCGGTATCATTTGTAGACAATCTGGAAGCAATAGAGACATTAGTGGCTGACCATGGTCCCCATGCTCCCACGCTGAGCTCCCACGCTGGAAGAACTGGGCCGGAACACTGACCTCCTCCCCCAGAACCAGGGCCTGGGAACAGAGGCCCAGAGGTCAGCATGCTTAATCTCCCTTCCCCTGGTACCAGCCTCACCAGAGGTGTGCCACATCAATGCTTAAATATGCACAGCCATACATACATACATATGGCTGTGAATACAAACTGTACACGCACACACCAAAACTCATATTTCAGCATCACATGGAGCAATGAAACATCTAAACCAGGACGTTTTTGAGGATTTTCCCATGCTCCACAGAAAATAAGTTGTTAAGACTCAATTCTAGATTAAACTAAGTGCGAACTTCCATATACACATGACCACAGTTACCACAAAAAGGGTATGGATTGGACTCAAGGATGGATCTGATCAACAGATAGTCTGAAGGGTATTAGTCATCACCACAAATACTGCATCATCATCATAACTCTTTGCGTAGGAAGATTAATAAGGACGTGTGTTTTTGGAGGAAGGCCAAAGATTAAAGTCTCCATTGCCTCTGAAAAGGGAAATTTATAGAGCCCACAAGGAGACACATTTCTTAACTGAAGTGGGCTATAAAGTAATTTAAAAACTGGAATGCCTATCAGTGTCTGAGAGAGACGAGTAGGAAGGGAGCGCAGAGCAACTTACGGCAGGGGAAGGGCAGCCGAGGTTGAGTGAGGGCAAAGTTAATGTGTGGACAAGGTTAGGGAGGTAGTTATTGACACATGCAAAACCCAAAGGCACAAGGTGTTGTTAGGACATCTGGTTTTCTCCTGGTGAAAGTGAAGAAGACTGTGGTTTCTGTCTATTAGGCCAATAGGGAGTGATAGCACCCCTCCCTCTGTACTCTTAAAGTTTAACAGCATGTTCCCTTTTGCAGACTGTGCGGTATTATTGGGACACTGAGGGGAAAGAAGGCCGGGATGGTGGTCATTTATCTAAACTTGACTGTACCTCATATCACTGTCTATCTTTCCATTTCTTTCTTTGCTCCATTGCTGAGCAGACACAGAGCCCCGAGGACATAGGGGAAGGGGCTTGAACTGATCTCTATTTCATGCTGTGGGCGAGAGATTTAGAGTGGAGCCTTACTGGGAATGACAATGGAGCAGCGGTTGCATATTGTCATGGGAAGCACAGAGAATGGCTTATGACAGTAAAGGTTACTGCAGAGAAAAAGGGAGAATTGGAACCACTAGTCTGAATCTCCTACATCTTTTCCCAGCAAGTTGATACACATGTGGACATATATGCTAATGCTCTTAAAAGAAGTTTGCTTCAACTTCAAAAAGGACCAAATGATCTCATTTTTCAAGAAGACGCCATTTGGAATAACTTAAGCAGTAACTTTATACATATTCACACGCATATACACATTACACATGATGACTGGGATCTGGTGGTAGGTATACAGGCTAATGGACTTACTTAGTAACAACAATAATTTTGATTGTAGGAATTGTGGCTAAAATGCATGATGACTTCCAAGCCTCCGTGTTATGATATGATATATGAATTAGCCATACAATATCAGCATTTTCTTTTTGCCTGTTACTACTGAAGCAATTATGCCTTCTATGGAGAGGTGGTCACCTAAGAGATGAATATGGAGGTAAGAGAGGCAGCCATGCAGCCAGAGGAAGTGAACCTTTGTCAGCTGAGCTTCTGAAAGTGAGGATGTCAGTCAGAGGGCTAGGTAAGAGTTCATGCATGTATCATTAATTAACTGTCATGTAGCGGTGTTTGAACCGACCTCAGTGATGGGTTCCTTTTAAATACGTACATTTTAATATTCCTTCAACAGTGCAAAAGTAGTCTTTCCAGGCAGATGTTTATGTATTCGCAAAAATCGCCTTTTATGAATTTAGTCCCCTGCCCCTCTAACATCCTCTGCATGTATCCGACTTCATCTCCTGCTACTCAGGAGACAAAAGAAACAAAAACAACATGTGTAGCCACAAGAGGCAGGTCTTGTCCTGGAAGAGGAGTCCCAACCATCAGAAGACATGACCAAACTGCACACTCTCACAGTCAAGCATGTTTCTAAATGTCCAGTCAGACTCACATCATCACATCTACAGCCAAAACACTGACAAATCCAAAAATGTGGAGAGAATGTCTCATTTCTTGGCTTTGCAATGGAAATGATGAGGCTGGGCATGTCTGAACAGCACGTCCCCTCCTCCCCACCCCCTCCCAAACACCTCTCCTCTGCTTTGTTCCTGCAGCACTTGATTGACAGGAGACCCCCATCACCTCACAGCCCCCGTTAAATCTTCTCTTAAGCAGCTTGAAAGGTATTCTGCTTACCCCACTATTTCATCAAGACGGCTGCATATTGTATCACATTGTATAGATCGTACAATATGATGTGTATGATAAGGCAATAAATGTTTCAGGTCCTGACAAGAATTTAAAAGAAAGTGGAGATGAGCAGTGTTTGGCCACTGGTGGAGCATGAAGAGGTTATTTATCTGTTCAACAAACTACCCAAATCTTATCACTGTTCTCAACAGGCTAAAAAATGTTGCAGTCAGCAGCAGTATGGATAAAATGCACAAGTGTGAGAAAGAGGCAAATAAAGTAAGAAGGGAAACAGTCACACCAATGAAAACAAGGTCATCAGGACGACTTATTCAGCTAATATGCATTGCATATCACCTTGGTGAATCGGTTTCCCATCGTTTCACCCTCATACTTAATAACACAAAGTTCAAATGATGCTGACTCATGTTTACTTCCTTTGAAAATACTTTGCTAATGTCCTACCTCAAACACATCTTCGTCCAGCAGCCGTGTCCCAAACACAGTGACGCCATCTGTGCTGACTATAGCATTGTCCCCTCGCAGCAGCTCCAGGGTCTCTACCTCCTGACAGTCCAAGTAGAGGGTCACAGACTTATTCTGCACACTGTATGCTATCCGGTGCCATCTGAAATGACAAAGATAGAGTGAGAATTAAAAGGCAAGTTGAGCAG